>PVLA01007293.1:0-91903 GCA_004027455.1 Hydrochoerus hydrochaeris | reverse complement strand
GATTCAAACTTGTAATCCTGCTGTCTCAGTCTCCCAAAGTGCTGGCACTATAGGCCTGTGCCAAGCAGAGATTCTTTGTGTAGTTCTACAGAACTGATGTACATGGAAAATATATAGTCTCGGAGATAAAAAACGGTTTGAAGTCTATGTTCTAATTTTATTTCTTAGATTGTTCTTTCCTGTCCCAAATGTCTCTCTGAAACTTCACCATTTCATTATGTTCTCAGAGAATACCCTGAAATCCTATTTTGGGGCAGGGTGTACCAGGGATCGAACTCATGACCTTGTGCTTGCCAAGCAGGCACTCTGACACTGAACTATATCCCTGGCACTTCCTATTTTTAATTATGAAGCAATAATACAGTATTTCTGTATCTGTTGAAATTCCACAAAGGCAAAGACTGGATTCTGTTTTTGTCCATTCAGTCTGCCAGTAAACACTAATCAATCACAGTGGGCAAACTCGTATTTGCCGAGCAAATGAATAAAATAATGCATATCGATATGAATTTTTCTTTTTCTGAGCATTTAACTATATCAAGAAGCTATTGTTCAAAAGGAAAGAGGCACTAGGGAAGGAAAAGGAGGAAAGGAAGGAAGGGAAAAAGGAAAATAACGATAAAAAAAGGATAAAATGGAAGCAACACTTTGTAACTAGGAAGAGGGAGGAGCGTTGAAGGGAGGAGATCGGGAAGAAAAGAGGAATCAAAATATACCATGTACAGGTACAAATTCCTCAGGTGAATATGATCATTCTGTGTATCTAAAATGTACCAGTAAAGTAAATTTTGAAAAGATTTTTAAAAGAATAAAATAAAAAAGAAGCTAAATGAAAGTTATTGAATACAAGTGATTTTCAGGACTTAGATAAATATAGGTGTTTTAATAATAAAATATTTCTAATATTGTACAATTTAATATATTTTCCCTGTTTTTCCACATATTTGTTAGTCTCTATGTCTCAAATTTGGTTGAAACTGTCGTTTCCACAACCACAGAAAACTTGCAGCATTCGAGCAGAACTATTTCAGCCATACGCGACCTACATTAAAGCAGAAGAGGAGGAAGTAATAGGATTCTTTACAGGACTTCTAGGTCTTCTATTACGTAAGCGCTTCTTTCACAGCAGTGGTCACAAACAAATCTGCTTCATTTTGAAAGAAGCCACTAGGTGGCGTGGTAACCTGACTCTAAAGCAAACTCCAACCACACATTCCCAGGTGCTTAGTCTCACAGGCTTAATAATGGTTGTAGGGTGCGTTAGTATAGGTTTCAAGATGATATTCCAAAGCTCTTTTTAGTGCTTAGGGAGACATTGTACTAAATAACTTTAGTTGAGATTTTAAAAATACATTCTCTTTCAGTGGGGCAATACTTCATCAATACCTTCATTGACTAAGGGATAGACTTCTATAAAAAAAAGATTCCCTCTATGAAAATCTGAGATAATTTCAGTTCCATATAGAGAAAAAAGTATTATAAAATTATAAATACCTGTTTTAAATTATCCCAAGGGCCACAGCGAATTATTTCTAATGTATTCAAAGGGGGCAGACTACTGACTGGGCATTTTATAGGTCTCTTTCTTTGAAACATTTTCCTTTGTTGATTTTGCTTGCAGATTTCAAACCAAGGTTTACAGGATTTTACCCAAGCCAGTCGCTTTTCCTCAATAGAAGATAAAAGTGTTAACTCTGGTATATAGTAGGTTGTGATACTTTCACATCTAGCCCTATTTTCATGGCATTCTTCCAGAATTTCTTTAGGATCATAGTTAAGAGACTTGACTTCTTTACTAAGCAAGGAATTTCTAGCAGTATAAGCACCCATGTCTTCACAAGCCATAGGTCTACCAAAAGCACCATCTTGTTTGTCTATCTTGCCTTCTATATTTACGACGGTATCAGTGGTGTTAAAAATGATGTCACTATTTACAGCACTTTCTTGTGGCTTTTTTTCAGTTTCTTTGGATGTTAAATCAATTACTTCTTCTTGTAGTACAGCTTCAGAATTTTCTAATTTTACTGGTGGTAGATTCTGTTTCTTTGAAATAACTGAAGTATTGTTCTCTTCATTCAATGATCCATTCTGTTCTGATGTCTCGTTTTCTATGTTTTGTACCACCTTCTGTTGATCCATTTTGATTTTTTTCTGTGCTTCATTTTTTACCTCCTCTGTTTCTTGATTATGATCTAATATTACTTGAATTTCCTGTCTCACATTCTCATTCGTGGCATGTTCCACACTTTCCTCTTTTGGCATTTGAGACTTTAATTCCTGTTCATTTACATTATCTTTTAGATCTGAATTTCTAAACTTAGTTGTTTCATCTATGTCTTCATCTTTTATTTCTTGCTTAACTGATTTTTCAGAACTTTGCTTATTTCCTAAGTTGTCACTTTTTTCTTCCATTTTTAATTCCGCCAAATGTTTTTGGTCTGAGTTTTCCCATTCAGTTTTTTTCTTTATGCTTTCATCTTTTATTTCTTGCCTCACTGATTTTTCAGAAGTTTGTTT
Source organism: Hydrochoerus hydrochaeris (assembly GCA_004027455.1). Taxonomy (NCBI): domain Eukaryota; kingdom Metazoa; phylum Chordata; class Mammalia; order Rodentia; family Hydrochaeridae; genus Hydrochoerus; species Hydrochoerus hydrochaeris. Next base: position 89,386 of record PVLA01007293.1, on the reverse strand, counting down.
GTTTCCTAGGACTTCACTTTTTTTTTCTTCCATTTTTAATTCTGCTAAAATTGTTTGATTTGATTTTAACTGTGCTTGTGTTGTTTCCTTCAATACAAGCTGTCTCTCTATATTTTGTCTCTTAGTTGATTCCTCAACTAAACAAAGGGAAACATCTTCCTGCTTCTTTAAGTTTCCACCCGCTAACATTTTGACTATATTGCTCTTCGGCTTTGACGAATCTTTCATAATTAAATGTTTGGCATTATATTCTCCATTCTTTAATGCTGTCATTGGTAGCTGTTGGAGTGTATTCTCTCTTAATTTTAATTTTTCCTTGTTTAGTAGTTCCTCTCTTTCTTGTCGCAGGATATTCTTTTTTTCCTCATAGTCTCTCTCTCTCCTTCTCTTTTCCTCTTGCTTTTTCTTTTTTATCTCCTCTGCTATCCTTTGTTCTTCTTCTAATTCTTTTTGTTTTTCTTCTACCTTCTGTCGTATTTTTGCTTCTTTTTCTTTCCATTCTTGTATTTTCCTTTTCTTAGTTTCTATTTGTTCTCTTATGATCGGGGCATATTTTCGGTAGGTTACAAATGCCTTGTATTTAGATTGAATTTTGACAGCTGCGTTATGCTGAAGTTCTAACAAACGCATTTTCTCTTTCTCTTGTAGGTCTTTAAATCTTGTTCTTTCTTCTTCTATTTGTAAATGCAAGTTTTTAATGAATTCCTAAAATAAAGTAAGAGAAGTATCAGTCAATAAACTAAATGTATGATGGAATTAAAATTTCATCTAACAGATTAAAAATAAACACTAAAACTGAAGTGATAGATTACTACAAAGTACACTCTGAGGAACTAGTCATTTATTTTAAAGGGTATTACTTTTTTAAAGTTCACGTCATTAACTTGTTACTCGAATATTATTAGGAATATACTAAGTCACACATATATCAGTTGAAGAATTCTTCGAAGACAGAAAGTACATCCTATCAGAGTAACACAAGGAAAAAAAGTAAGAGAGACCACAAGCCAAAATTTATGTGAGAGAAATGCATTCTAACCTCCCAATGTGGGATCTCAGATAAAGAGGACTTTGTGTGGGTAGAGGACATTAGAATTGTGGAATTATTTTGTGAGCTTTAGCATACCAAGAAGCCCTGGGAGTTCATACACCAAGCTATGTGAATAACCAGCACAGCTATACATTTTATACCTTCCCAACTCTCAAGACAGTTGAAACACAGGAATTATATAAAAAAGGAAACAAATCAACAAAATTTCAGGGAATAATTACGGGAGACTAGCACAAAGGATGTAAGATGACACATTCAATGAGTTGAGAGAAGAACCAACTTCTGAGAAAAAAGCTATTAACTAAATGAAACTTGAATGAAAACTTTTCAGAACAAAGGCTTAATCAAGAAAAGCTCCATATGAAAATGAGATACAAATGTTCAAATAAAAATATGATTCACTCAAACATCAAAATTAGAATCACCAGTTATCTAAAGGAAAATTTCAAAGTAAGTGTTTTCAACAAATATATGATCTATATGACAAAGACATTCAAAAGTAAAGAAAGATCAGGAAAGATTTCCAAGATACGACTGAGAAAAACTCAAGGGAGAATAACAGGAAAGTTTCTAAATTAAAAGAAAGACAAGAGTTTACAGTACATTCTCTGACACATACACAACACACATGCAACACACTGAGATAGATGCCAACAATATTTCAATATCAAAAGCAAATAAAATCTCCATGAAAGTAAGGAATAATTTCTGTTTTATTACTTGTCATATTAGAAACACTTAGAGACTACCTGACACATAAAAGAAAGTCAATATATTCAGATGAATGTATACAGTAAAAATCCTACAGGTTCAAAAGGATGTAAAGAGAAAGTACCAAGTTTACAATCAGCAAAAACCAACATACGGTGGCATCACATCTTTAAACTGTATGCATGCATGTATTATTATATACCTAAATACACTAACCATTTTGTTTTGAAAGCAAAATAAAAGTATTCTAAACTGTGCAAATACTGAGGAATCCTAATCATTCAAAAAATGTTGACATTTACGTTAACATATATTCCAGGAAATGTAAGATGAGTCAAAAATTCAGGAAAAACTCAGTACCCACAAATCAGTAATACAGAGAAACCAGTAACATTTAATGTTCTACTCCACTGTCTTCTCCTTCCTGTCATTTTGCAGTTGCCATCAGCTCTAAGTCTTATTCTGATCCTTTTTAGGGAATATGTCTTTACCTAATTATAAAATTATAATTTTATAACATCCTAAAGGAAGTGAGTCTTATTTTCAGGATACTGTGTTTCAAGCAGAATTCCTGATGATTAATTTGTTTTTAAAATTTTAAAGAGAAAAAAAAGCAAAATAGAAAAAGGGGTAGAAACAATACAGAATCTCAGAAAAAAAAGCAGTAAGAAATCACTAGTTGATAAATTACATACTGTCTTCTTAGACCTAGTTGTTAAAGTTACAAAATTAAAGCATACAAAGTGGACATTCAAACAGTGAGACTGCAAAGAAGTTCAATGATCCAGTAACAATTTAGCAACATGGTTATCCATCCTACACACTTAAACATACATGCAGCCATATCCCCTAGAGCACTTTCTTTTCTTCTTTTTACTTTTTAAGTCCATTATCTGTTTAGTTATATCCTGTTTCAGGTTGCTCAGTACCTTACTGACTTGTTTTGTTGTTATTTACTCTTTAATCACCTTATATAATTCTGCTGCCTTGTTTTTGAGTTTCTCCTCATCCATGATCCATGGATCAGCTTTGGTAGAATTGGGAGATTTTTGGAGGTATTTTGTTACTTTCTTATCAACTTTTTTTTTTGAAGGTAGCAAAATACAGCAGAACAAGACAGAACAAACCCATGCGATCGCACTGCAATAAAACTACCACAGAACCTCAGAGCAGGTCACCAGGACACAAGCAATGGGCTCAATATTACAGCCCATTTTGTTCACATTAGCTGTTCTTTCAATCAAATAGAGGAAAATGGAAGGAAATAGTGAACTTTTAAAAACAGAATATTGAATAAAGCAGTACCATTAATCAAAACTGAGCAAAACAGTGATAAAAATATTTGCCTTCAAAGAGATGATAGAAGGAAATCCCCCTTACTAGCCACGCTGCATACATTCATCCTCCAAAAAGATACTCAGACCACCAGTGCCTACTTCCTAACGGGGGTGGGGGGTGGGGGTGGTGGTGGTGGTGATCAATGTCTGATTCTTAGCCCGCAGGGGCCCTAGCTGCTTAGGGCCGGCCAGCAGGCCGCCTTATCTCCCAGCGCCCAAAGTTCCAACATGATGCAGAGCTTAGGAGTCGCTGATAGTTCTCGCCCTGGTGTGCCAGTGGTTTGCCAGGCCACCAGCTGCTCACCAGGGTGGTGAGTAGGCCGCCTGTTCTCCAGCGCCCAAAGTTCCAATATGATGCAGAGTTCAGGTATCGCTGATAGTTCCTGCCCCAGTGCACCAGCGACTTACTAGGCCCCCAGCTGCTTACCAGGGCAGCCAGTAGGCTGCCTGTTCTCCCAGCACCCAAAGTTCCAACCTGATGCAGAGTTTAGGAGTTGCTGATAGTTCTCACCCTGGTGTGCCAGTGGTTTGATGATTAATTTTTAATGCTGTAATAAATGAAGTTCTACACCTTTTAGGCAATTTTATTCTAAAACGCCCACAGTAAGCACAGCAATTTTATTTTGAAAAGAGAAAGAATAATGTCTTTATTAAACACAAATAGATACCTCGTGCTCTTTAAACTTCTCTTTCCACATTTCCTCTTCTTTTTGGAGCTCATCATTCATTTTATCCTCTTCTTGCTGAACATATGATAATAAAAACATTACATTAAAATAACAAAGAATATTATGTTCATCACATATAAGGGTCACAAGATGTATTTGCACACAATAATTAAATGTGGTGACCTACCCAATGATCCTCTGTTATTAGCACTGCGATTAAAATTTTAAACTCAAACCTAGTATCAAACTAAAGTATCCTGTAAATGATGGCCTTGGTTTCCATTCTGAGGAAACAAAGATCTTGCAATCTGGAAAAGATTTTATTTGCTTGAATATGTTTCTTTAAACAATAAAACATGATGGCTAGAAATATTGTTAGGCAATGCAAAAATTCCAAAAAGTAATGCGGTAAGATGGGTTTTCGATTATGATTGCTTCCCTCTACATCATTTAATACACATACTACCTCAGTGCAGTAAGTAATGTGATCTTTCAATATGTCTTTATTAGTACATATTTACTTAAGACTCCAGAATAAACAAAAATCAGTTCATCAAAAACTCTACCTTAATATACAAACACTATCACAAGTTTACTATTACCTTAGCTTTAGCAGAATTAGTTTATCGTAAGAGAAAAACCATATAAAAAGTCACTGTGGTAATAAATATTTTACAGGATCATGAAAAGTTCCATGTAGAATAGTGTAGCTGGAGAATTGACTAGGTTTTCAGGAGTGAAAGAGATTTGTAACATTTACCAAGCATGCTGAACTAAGAAAATCACTACAGTTCTGCTTTTAGGAAACTTTTAAGTTTCTATTAGAATTTGGGAAAGAGCAGCATGGAGAGGTACTAGGGAAATACTAAGAGATGCTCATGGAGATCAGTGAAGCTCCTCTACAGATACACAGCACGAGGAAGATACACACAAAGTCAACACAGAGTAACAAATTGCCAATAAAATAGCTATAGAAGAAGTGGGAAAAGTACTTCAGATGTTAACTTCAGGGAGTCGTGGGGCATGGAGGTGAGATTTAAGCAGAGAAGTAACAGTAAAAAAAAAAACAGCTTTCTGAGAGAACTGTATTGGATCAGTTTAAGAAATGTAAGACCAAAGGTAGGGAGATACACTAGAAATTACAGTGAATGTTCTATTTCTTTGTTTTAATTTTCCTAGTGCATATAATACAGGAAAAAGGTTTTCATTTTGGCATGTTTGTACATGGCACAGGACACTTTATTTTCACTTCTGTTCCCTCCTTCCTTGTCCCTTTCCTTCCCACATGCTCTCCCTCTTCTCTGACAGTTTCCCTTCTACTTCATATCATATCTCCTTTTTCATCTCCCTTTATTTGCTTTAGATCCCATGTATGAAACAAAGTATTGATGACTAATTTTTCTGAATCAGGCTTCTTGGACTTAACATGATATTCTCCAGTTCCATTCACTTTCATGCAAGTGACTTGGTTTGCTCCTTTATTTCTGATTAATATTCATCCATAGATGGGCACTGTGGTGGGTTAGCTAATGGTCAACTTGTAACAGCAGCTGAAATGAATCGGCATGGTGCTGGGTATGGAAGGCCCACCTGAGCATTGTTTGCCAACAGCAGAAAAGGAGAACTGGAAGAGAAGATGGTCTGCTGTTGATTGTCCTGGAGAAGCTTGTCATGCTAGTTTTCCTGGTATGAGCTTGGCTGCTCTCATGTCAGAGGAGCTTGAGTTCTCACTGTTGCTGAGGATGGCTGTGGTTCTCTTCAAGGGAGCTCTGGTCCTTACCCTGAGCTTCACTTCCTGGCTCCAGTGCAGATTCCTCAGCCTGCTGGCACAGATCCTTCATTCCACTGGTGCAGAATTTCTAGCTTCTACCACTAATCTTTGGGTCTTCCCAGTGCAGACCCTTGAAGCAGACTAGCATGAGACATTCTTGTGGGCTCTAGGCCTCCATGGAGGACACTCCCATGGGCTCTAGGTCTTCAAATGGGTTTGTACAGGACACTGCCATGGGATCCAGTTCCTCAGCTGAATTCTCTGAGCGAACAGATCTCCTGCACATGTACGCATTTGACTCTTTGGGTGAATATTATAAAATAATGCTATAAACTATATGTCCTATATTAAAGCTCTTCCCTTGTAAACTCTACAACAGGTTCCTAGGCTTTCTCTATAGCTGAGCTACTTTAAATAGACACAGGTGTGTAGGTATCTTTGTAGCACCCTGATTTACACTGAAGTGTAATATAGTTGAGTCAAATGGTTTCACTAAACTAGACACTAAGAAAGTTTGAACTACTTGAAATTAGAAGTAACATATATGGATGAGAAAATGGCTAGTGTAACTATTAGGGAGAAGAAAGAAAAGAGGGGACAGTAACAAATGGTTTTCATTTCTGCTTAGTTCATTAGCTTGGATCAATGATGATAGTTTTGCTTATCAAGAATACCACAAGAATATAATTCAGAAAGAAGACAACACATTCAACCTGAGATACAATTCTCAGTGTGAATTCAGAGTTGGAAAGTTACACAGTCTATTTAATTTGGTTATAAATATAGATTTGGCCCTTAATAATCATAGCTGGATAATATTATCAAAGAAAAACCATATGGAGTAATAAAATAAAGAGACAAAAAATGGTTCCTGTTAGTACAACAAAGAGAAAAGTAAGTTTAAGTGAACATGAAGGAGGAATTGCTAAATATATAAGAAGAGAATCAAGACAGTATAAGCCAATGGAAGTCAAAGACAAGATAAATGGTCAAAAGTCAAAATTTTGCTGACAGCTGGTACAGTGGTGCATGTCTACAATCTCAGCATTTGAGAAGCGAATGCAGGATTACTGTGAGTTTGAGGCCAGCATAGACTATACATTAAGATCCCGTCTCAAAAAAAAAATCCAAAAAAACCAAAACAAAACAAAACCCCAGCTCTGTTCTAAATCTGACAAAAAACTAAACACTAATAGTCAACAGCAAGGATGCATTTCAGCATGAGCTTGCACGCGTTGTTTCAGTAAGTTATGCTACATTCACCCCTTTTCTGGAATGTCTTTTAGAACTGCTGATTTTCAAAATGACTATAGGGCTCTAGTTTACAGAAAGGAAATGAAACTAAAAGAGCTAAACATTCACAGTTTACTATTAGAAAAAAGCATGGCAAAACAGGTCATGAAATCGTATTATAGCTGCTTTTCATTTGCTTTTCTCTATGAATCAAGAAGTGAAGTGTATTTAACAAGGAGACTGAGAAGGCTTTGAACTGCCTAAGTGATACCAGGCCATTGTGCTCCATGTGGAACATTCAAAACCAGCAAGTCCGGGAAAATATATATATCCACTTTAGTAATCAAACACAGGATTTGCTCCTGTCTGTTCTCAAGACATCCTAAAGCTTCTTGACTCCTTAGTTTCTTAATACGTTGCTAATATGACCTGACTGACACAAATAAAAAAATTCCTTGTGGTTCAAGGAACTGGTTCAACTCAAGAGCAGGGCACAGAATGTCATCCTAACTGGTTGACAACTTCAATCAGACATTATTTATTTAAAGTATGTCATATGCTAGACCACAGAGCACAGACATTAAATTATCAAGCAAACTCTGTCACACTTCCGTATGATTAGAAGGGTATAATAAAAGTAAAATTTATGTAATACATTCTGACTATCTAAGATGATCCTTAAAACTTATTATTACTTTTGGGTCTCCTAAGATCCCAAACAATGTCTGTAATCTGAATGAATTTCATGAAAAATAATCAAGGCGTCCACATTAAATACTGCTGATTTACAGTGTTTGCTTCCACTACCAGGAGTAACTAAAGAACTCATAAAGCTCAATCTTCTTCATAATTCAAGTGCCAGGATTCTTCTAAGGTAGCCACACAGATTAAAAATATATGAAAAGCAAAACCAAAAAAGAAATCTTACCTTTTGAAGATTCTCTAACTTTTTCTTTTCAGCTTCAAATTGTTTCATCCAGCAATTTCTCTTTTCTTCCTCTTCTTGAAATTGCTTTTCTTCTCTATCCCTCTGTGCTTTGAGAGTTTCTTGGTCTTTGTCTTCTAGCTCTTTCTGCTTGTCTTGCCAGGCCTCAAAAGACTGCCTACATCTCTCTTCCACCTCGAAGTATCCAAAGTTTATATCCACATCGTCTGCATTCATGAAGAGAAATAACAGTACTGTTTTAAAGATCAAATCTATCAAAACTTACATAGTTTAAAATATAAAAGTAATTTTAAAGTGAGTAAATAAAATCAACATACTACCAAAATAATGTGACGAGGCTGAAAATTTGATTTAGCATAAAACACCTACTACCTGTGGTCGGTATGGGTATAGAAATCACACCTACAATGCCCAGGACCTAGGTTTGAGGCCCAAGACTGCAAAAACTGAAACCAAAACAAAACAAACAAAAAATAACAACAACAGCAAAACCCTAAAACTAGACAAATGAAAACAAAACAAAAGAGCAAAGTAAAATGATAATATGCAAAAAACAAAATGCATCCTTGACTATGCAAAAGAATTCCATGGCACTCAATAAAAAAGTCAAATAATTTGACTTCCAGTAAAAGTATAATATGTATTTGTATATGTTTACTTAAAGAATAGTTAAGTGATACAGCTAAAAGATACTTAACAAATTCAGGGTTAGTTATATAGTACCAAAGTCAACCAACCCTACATGTAGAAAAATGTTACAAATACTTACATCAAGTTATTTTAGAAGGCATAAGGCAAACTATGTGAACATGTAATTAAATTAATTACAGCAAAGGCAATACTTTTCAAATGTAGTATTTTTATAAATGTTAAAAAGAAATAAAAAAGGAAAAAGTTTCTTCCAGATAATGATGACCAACCATATAAAAACTATCAAACTATCAATTGGCACTTTAGTCCACCTGAGAAAGCATATTCATCCATGGGCAAATCATGAGGTCCCGGCTCAGGAGGGCAACCAGGACTAGCACAGGGGGTTTCACTTCTCATAAGGTCTTCTTTTTCTATTCCTGATAATATCTAAGGCAATAAAATAACACTAGTCAATAAAAAGTAAAAATGATATTATTTATATTAAATATATTCACACATTGAGAATTGTACTTAACTTTAATCTTTTCTGAGTGTATTGATAATTATTTTCTTTATGAGTAAAAATGTTATACCCATTTTACACAGACTGCATTTTACCATGTTTATGTTTTTCCAAAATTAAATCAACACATTGTTAGTCTGCAATATTTAGTATATCTGCTTGGTAATCATTTCAGAACATTTTTACTAAAGATAGTATTTTTCCTATTGCATTGCCCTTTCTTACCTATAGTAATTGCTCATAAAAATTTATATATTCAATAAGATAATGGAGAACTAATTATTTTTTACTTAACTTGAATTACGCATGTCATAATTTTGATCAATAATTTTCCATAATTTTATTTCCATCACACTGTACTTGGAAAGATACAAGATATTTAATCTAGTGAAGCACTAGTTTGATAATTCAAAGTTAATATTTCAAATTAGAATGTTACCAAAAAAAAAGTATAAGAGGTATACATGTATTTCCAAATGATGTCAAACATCTTAGGGAAGAAGTATGAAGTTAGATAAAAGTGGTAAAACAATAGGAAAAAAATGCATCTAAGAAGTTAATTTGCAGATGAAATTCACATTCATTTGTGGGGTTTCAATGTAATAAAATGTTTAGGGTTTCCTTTTTACATTTAAACATTTTTTATTTTAAAAACTAGCATAAAATTGTCTACATTAGTTGCTTTATAAAGCATTTAAAGCCTCAGATGGAACACAGTACCTTTCTAGGAAGGATAAGAAACACTGCAATATATTCATTACTTTCCACAGAAATTTTAAGAAAAAATGTCACAGTATGTAGTTCTACAGCTTTATCTATATGAACATTAAATTGCAAAATATTAATAGCTCAATAATCATCTTAATTTTTTTCTTTTTTATCCAGGGATCAAACTTATAACCTTGTGCTTGCCAGGCAGGTACTTATGCCACTGAGCTAAATCCCCAGCTCTAATTTCTTAAACACTGAAACTTTTGTGGTTTTGTATGATATGCCAAAGGATACTGTAAAACCAAAAAACGATCGCCTTAAAATAATCACACTTTTACTTTTAAATTGATGAGCATAAAAACCAGTGAATTATTATTTAATATAGGAAAGAAAAATAAATTACTAACTGGAATAGAGAGAACTTTAAGTCAAAGGTTGAACATATACCTTCAATAATTGCTCTGGATTTTCTTTACATTTAGTTAATAATTCTATTCTGAAGGGCAGATGATTATTAGAAACTGCTCCATAACTACTGCCTAGAAAAAAATGAAAAAAAATTGTAATGTCAAATAGCAAAATATGCTACATCAGAATCTCAACCTTTTCATAATCTTTTCATCTCAATTTCTATCATAGTATTGACTGGTCAATAATAGTCCTCAAAAGAATAGAAAATAATGAAAATAACAAATAGAGAAAATTCCTTATATTCTCCTTATTAAATAAAAGCAACAAATTTCTAAAGCACTCTCTTTATTTTTTTACATTTTTGAATGAGATTTATTTTTATTTTCCCTGCATATAGAATCATGCTTTGCTTGATACTGCATTGACTCTTTGATTTGAAATCTTAATTTAAAACTAAAAATGTAATTCCGTCCACAACAAAAATAACAATATAAGCTTACACATAAATACTATAATGAACAAGGTGAAATTTTATTCTTTCTATTTTGAGATTTTTAAAAATTATCTTTTTATTATATGCTCAGATGCTGTTCGATTCCTTTTCCTTTGTTCAATTAATATGTACATCATGGAATCATTTCCTAATAAGAATAGGAAAATTCTGCTGGCTAGTTAAATGTTCATTTCTAATTTTCAAGTATTATTATTTTTTCTAATGCCTACTTTAAATCTTTCTGATATGCTTTCCTATGTGAGGTTTAAATGAAAAAGCAGCTAGATTTCTTAGTAAGATTTGGGTTCTAGACATAGATATAGTAGCATAAGATAGAATTTTCAAAAAGAAATATGTGTAAGGTGAAGGCAGGTGATAATATTTATTTTTCATCTTTTTAGCCAAGATTATGAAACAAGAAGCTTTTAATTACAGACAGGAATAGATTTTTTTAGGGGGTGGGTACCGGGGGTTGAACTCACGACCTTGCACTTGCCAGGGCAAGTGCTTATACCAAAGCTAAGCTAAACCCCCAACCCCTAAGGAGGAGAGATTTTTTTTTTTTTTTTACAGACAGGAATAGATAGGAGAAATTTACATTTAACAGTGCTTCATCCCAGTTCTGCAATGGACATGTTTTCTTTCTTTCCTTTGTCCTAATTTGAATATTCCACCTATAGTCTGTATCTTCAAACTATTAAGAACTCTTTATTAAAGCAGCTACTCTCCAAAGATCCACATCTCCTGGTCTACACAATCTATGTTCTTTTCTACACAGAACTAAACTGAACCTACGTAACTTTCAGGTTACAGTAAATAAGATGCTGTGTGATGCTGTCATAAGTCACATAAGGTTCCACCTTAGTCTCTTGGCATTTTGGATTGCAACTCTCCATCTTGGATTCTAAGTGTCATGCTCTGAAAAGTACAAGCCAAAAGAAGAGACCACATATAGGTGCCTGCAGTTGACAGCTCAATCTGATTCCTCAGACAATAAGGAGTATCAACTGCAAGCCCTTTCAGAAAGCCATGTTGGAATTCCAACGTAGGCAAGACTTTAGATGACTGCAGATTTAACCAACATCCACCTACAAATGCATAAAATATTCAGGGAAGAATTGCTCAGCTGAGCACAGTCAACTCATGGAACCATAGATATAGCAATAAATTGCTTTTTTTGGCCATTAATTTTGTTTCATATCAATAGATAATCAGATATTTTCTCTACCCATAAAAACAAAAAAACTCTGCTGCTTATAGTTGGTAGAGTGACTCTCCTGTCTACAAGTGAGAATCACAATTCATATACTTATTCATGAATGAAATTAGCATCTAACCACTTTTGTGTGCATATTATATTTGTACAGCTTGTAATTAAAACATAGCTTTTAAAAAATGAATCATTAAATAATCTGCAAAGCATTTTTCTTGACGAGTGGTAAAAATCCATCTGCAAAATTTTTCCTAGTTTCGTGACTTACCAGCTTGAACTGCCCTAACAGACCCTGTCACAAAAAAAATATTCACTGATGTCATTAAACCTGGCTGGCTATAGCTGCATATGAAATATGCTCTGTATCACTGCTGTAAATGTTGCTATCTCTCCTTTCATGTAACTAGTTTTCCATAATGTGTTTCTTTTAGTTTTGTTCAAAATTGATCTAGAATTAGGCTGTATAATTGCCAATGAATCTATAAAATATTTTTATTATATGTCCTTCATAAAAATAAACAAACCATTAAAATCCTTCATACTTCAACTATACATTATTACTGCCAATTTTGATGCACACATAGAAAATCTTTACATATCCTTTCACGCAGGTACTCTGTACAGTAATATTGGGGCCACTTTCTCTTTCTTTTATAACAATGCATCAGTATAACCTTTTTTTGTATTGTAAATTGTTTCTTAAATCTAGTCATTTTTCTCAGATGTACTCAAACCACTCTCATCTGTAACCATACTACTGCAATAGTCTTGTAGTAATCTGGTTACCTTAAGGTGTCTTCACACAGTCAACAAATTGATTATCTCAAATATGGCAGATAACTCCGATGCTTACTTAAAATTCCTCACATACTGAGAATAGAATTCAAAGTCCCTAGGAGGGTTTATAAGAGCCCTGTGTCCTCCCATACTTTTTTCCCTCAGGCAAAAACAAATAGCTACTGTTCTTCAAACATACTAAGGCCACTTACATGCCTTCGTCTTTATTGTTCTCTCTCTCTGGAATACTGGCTTTTGAGATATTTAACTGTTCAAAGACATCCATATCAAATATCGCTTTCTCCCTATCTTTTTTAAAATTGGGATTTCTAGTCTCTGTCACTTGCCTTGAATTTTCTGGTTCACAGCAATTAGCACTATTAAAATACTATATTTATTTGTCCATTATCTGTCTTGCCACCCTGGAGGATTGGTTCAGGAGAGAAAGACCTTTGTTTTCTTCCCTATTTTATTTTCAGTGGCTAGAACAGATCCTGCTACATAGTACTATTTGGTGAATATTTATCAACATCTATATTAAATAATTTACACTGAACTTTAAAACAGCTTTTGAAATACATGTTTCAGAGTTTTATGTGGTTAAATACTTTTTAAGTCATCTTTTTTTAATGGGTGTATTATTAGATAAACTAAAATCCCATTAAACACTTAAACTTTGGTCACTTTTCATGACAAACCAACACATTATTAATTCTAGTTAAATCTTTGATCATTCTGCTAGTAAAACAATTCCAGTAAGTAAATTCATTCAGTTTATGAAAACAAAAATTGTTAGATTTTTGATTCAAGGGATTGTTCCTCAAAAAAGATGTCTCACTGATTTAAAAAATAGCACCACCACTTAGTTTTCTTCTCATTAACGTAAGTTAATAGAGTGTGTGGGAATAATTAAAACTAGGAGCTTGTCACAGCGGCACAGTCCTGCAACCTCAGTTACTGAGAGCGAAGGCTGAGGTTAAAAAAAAAAAAAATTTACCAGTTTGAAGCCAGTCTGGGCAATTTGAGACCCTGTCTCAAAACGAAAATTTTTAAAAAGGACTAGGGATATATATCAGTGGTAGAGTGCACAAGGCTATGGATTCCACCCCTAGCACTAAAAAAAAAACAAACAAAATGAGAGAAAGACCAGGGAAACAAACGAACATATCACTATTTGTTGGAGAATAAGGTAGGTAAGGAAAAAAATGAATGGAGTAAATCTAACAGTCTAACATACTACACATAGTGTGTTAGAGTTAAATTCATACACTTAGCATAGAAAGCAATAAGAAATGTAAGCAATTTAGTTTTCTAAATTATATTCATACTTACAGAAATCTTTTATCACAAGCAAATGAAAATTTTACTTACTTAAGACATCAGTATCTTCCAGATCCTGAAGAATGAGTTCTTCAACAGTTTTACTCGTGTTCTTTATGGTATTAATACAGTGAATAACTGACTCTAGTAATTCATCTTCACTCTAAAAATTGAATGAAAAAGAAACTGTGAAAGGAATTACTATCAAAACAATAGGTCAAATGTAGCAACTTACTCCACAACAAAAATTTGAGCAAAATGTGTAAATGAGGTAAAATGTCCCTATATATAAAGAGTTTAGTTCAGAAAAACACATTGGGTTAAAAATTGCTTTTTAACTATCAGGTTCCTATGCATGTCTAGAAATGTATAAGGAAACAAATGAGTTATTGCTATGTAATTTTTATTATCTTCATTACAGGCTGTATATTTTTAAATAAGTTCAATACTTTTGTATATTTTAATATTAATTGCAACTTCAAATAAATATTACCAACTACTAATTGAAACTGCATAGGTTTTTCCAAAATAATTATTTACAATTATACAATATTATACAATTATTTGATACATTCTAAAACTAACTTTGTGATTAACAAACACAAGAATAGTGAAAAGGAAATCAGCAATAGAAAAATGATGGAATTACAGGAATAAGTAAAAATACATCAGTAAAAACTCTTAATGTAAATGGTCTCAATTCCCCAATCAAAAGACATGGATTCACAATATGAATCAATAAATGAAATCTGATGATTTGATGTATACAAAAGATATACTTAATCCAAAAATAAAGTTAAAAATCAAAGGATATAAAATGGTACTTCATGTAACAGCAACTCTAAAACAAATCCAAAATTTATCTCTAACACTGTTTTCAGGAAAAGTATACATCAAACCAAAAGTAATCAGAAAAGGCAAAGACTGTCACTACAAATTGGTTAAATGAATAATTTAACAGGAAAAGATAACAACTGTAAATATAAATGCACCAAATAACAGAACACCCTCTTTGATAAACAACAAAAAAAATGGTTACTGGACACAAATGATCAGATAAACACCAACACAATGTTGCTAGTAGACCTCAAGAACTCAGTATTACAAACAGACAGATCAACTAACAATAAATCAATGTAGAAATATCAGAGTTGAAACAAACCTTTGAACAAATGCATTTAATAAATATTTATATTATTCTACCCTGCAACAACAGAATATGCATTCTTCTCAGCAGCACATGGGACTTTCTCCAAAGCAGACCACATATTAACCCATAAAGCATGCTTAAGTAGATGCAAAAATGAAACAAAATTATCCTAGGCATATTATCAGATCTTAGAGCAATGAAACCAGAAATTAACAGGCAAAGAAACCACAGAAATTATGCAAAGACATGGAAATTAAACAATACCCTATTGAATAATCAATGGGTCATGGAAGATATTAAGGAAGAAATTAGACAGTTCCTAGAATCAAAGGACAATCCCAGTACAACACACCAGAACTTACTGCACCAAATGAAAGCTCTCCTAAGAGGGAAGTGTACAGCTGTGAATATTAACATTAGATAAACAGAGTAAGCCTAAATAAATAAAATAATTATGCATCTCAAAGCCTAGAAAACCACAAGCAATTAAAATAAAAAGCTACTACATGGAAGAAAATTATAAAAAGATCAGAACAAGAATCAGAAAAATTAAAACTAGAAAAAATAAATTCAAATAGTGAATATATTGAAGAACTGGTTCTTTAAAAGACTAAACAAAATAGATAAACACTGAGCTAATCTTACCAGAAAATGGACAGAAAATCAAGGCAATTAGAAATCAAAAAGGTGGAATAACAACGGACACATCCAATGGCCATAAAACTATTAATAGCTACTTTGTCAAGTTTTATCCCAAAAAACTGGAAAATCTAGAAGAAATGGGCAAACTCATATATACATATGAATTACCAAAACTGAATTAGTGAGATGCAAAACTCTGAATAACAGACAATAAAATAACAAAATAATAAGCAATAAACTTGAAGCAATAATAAGAAAAACCCAGAATCTGATGAATTCATTGCTGAATTTTACAAGAACGTTAGAGAAGACCTAACACCAATACTCCTTTAACTAATGAAATTGAAAGAGAAGGTATACTCCTGAAGTCCTTATTGTAAGCTATCATTACCCTAATTCCAAAATGAGAAAAGGACCCAACTAAATAAGAGAACTACAGACTAATCTCTTTAATACACATAGACACAAAAAATCCTCAACAAGATACTGACAAATAAATGCAACAAATCATCAAAAAGATCATACACCATAACTAACTACAATTCATTCCGCATATGCAGGGATGGTTCAATACATACAAATCAGTAAGTCAAATACGTCACATAAACAGAAGCAAAGACAAAAGTCATATGATCATTTCAATCGATGCAGAAAAAGCCTTTTAAAAACCTCCGCAATTCATTCATGATAAAAACCATGAAGAAAATAGGTATAAAAAGACCATATCTTGCACTGGGGATTTAGTTTAGCAGCATAAGCACCTGCCTGGCCAGTGCGAGGTCCTGAATTCAGTCCCCAGTATCAACAAAACAAAACAAAGCAAAATGCCATATCTCAGTCTCATAAAAGCCATTTATAAAAATTCATTTGCTAACATCATATGAAATGTGTAAACTCTGAAAGCTTTCTTTTTATTTTTTATTTTTATTTATTTATTTTTCTGGTACTGGGGATCAAACTCATGACTTCAAGCCTGCCACTGAGCTAAATCCCTGGCCCTAATCTTTGTTTTTAAAATAGGACATAAGACTCTCTAGCACAACTGTTGAACACACTTCTCAAAACATTAATCAGAGAAATCAAGGAAAAAAGAAATGAAAGGTATATAAAAGAAAGAGTCAAATTATCATTATTTTCAGATTATATGACTTCAAACTACACCTCCAAGTTATAGTGATAAAAACAATCTGGTCTTGGCAACAAAACAAAACAAAACAAAACAAAACAAAGCAAAACAACAGACCTATGGCTCAGTGGTCCATAAATAGAGGATGCAGAAACAACTCCAGGCACATTCAGCTAGCTAATCTTAGAACAAAGAGGTCAAAAACATACAGTTCACAAAAGATAGTATCTTTAATAAATGGTGCTAGGAAAAACTGGCTATCCACAAGCAGAAGCTTAAATCTAGACCCATATCTCTCACTATGTACTAAACTAAAACAAAATGGACCAAAGACTTAAATAAAACAGAAGCACAATCCACTGGAAGGCAAAATAAGTAAAACACTTGAAGAAACAGGTATAGGCAGGAATATGCTAAGCTGAACTCCAAATGCACAAAAAATAACATAAAAAATCAACAAAGGAGGCTACCAAATTAAAAAGATTTCTTGGCAGCAATGGAAACACCAATAGAGTGAAGATAGTCGACAGAATGGAAAAAAATAGCTACCTATTCCTTGGACAGAAGATTACCTAGAATATGTAAAGAACACAAGAAATTAGATCCTGCAAGATAAAAGCCACAATCAAAAATGGGCAACTGAAATGAATACACCTTGTCAATGAATACACTTTGCTTAATTTATAAATGGTCAATAAATCACATGAAAAAACGTTCAACCTCTCTGGCCATTAGACAAATGCTAATTAATGCAACACTAAGATTCCTCCTTATTCCAGAAAGAATGACTGTCAGTAAGAAATTAAATAATAACAAATTCTGGTGAGGCTGTGCAAAAAAAAAAAATAACTTTGCCATATTTTTGGTGTGATTTTAAACCACTATGACCATTATAGAAATCAATATGGAGACTCCACAAAAAACCAAATCTAGAAATTCCATACGACCCAGCTATTTCCCTTTGACATTTCTTCCCAAAGAGTTAAAGGCTTCATATTACAGTAACACATGCATACGCCTGTTGGTAACAGCACAGTTCATAATAATGTCTGCCAACAAATGAATGGGTAAAAAAGATAGAGTATTTATTTTACCAAAAGGAAGATAAACAAGTCATCTGTAAGAAAATGAATGCACCTTGAGACCATAATGATAAGTGAAATACACACACACTTAAATCAGATGATTTCTCTTATACAAGAAACCCAAGTATAAGTAAAAAACAAAATAAAAAATTAGAGGAGTGAGGGAGACAGATCTTTGGAAAAAGGGAAGAGGACTGAGATGGAGGGAAGGGGAGGTGAGGGAGGGTGGGAAGGAAGACAGTGAGAGAAAGAATTAATCGTCATATGTATATGTACCAGCTCCCCATGAGATATGCAATATACAGCAATAAAAATAAATTTTAAAAAATAATAAAAATTAAAAATAAATAAAAGGCAGAAATTTACATTAAAAAGATTGCTAGCTTACACAGATTTGTACCATTATGTGAAATATAATCACTGTTCCCTGAATCTTTCAGTCTTACTTGTATATCTTTCCCTAGTAATATTCATTCTGAACTATACAAATAATAGTTAGAAGAGCTTTAAATTTTTATTCTTCTGCCTTTATGCATAAATATAGAGCAAAATCCATTATTCTGATGGATATCATATTCAAATGAAGAATTTCAGTATTCTTTATCTCATTTATATTAACTGGACAAAAAGACAAAATGATGTTAAAAATGAAGTTGTCTAAAAGTCGTAGGTAAGTTTAGTGTAATCTTAAAAATCCAAGTAGAACTGTTTTAAAAACTTTACAATATGAGTCGTTTTGATTAATCCTTAGTTAACAAAATTTCAAAATGGTAAAAGAATAAAAAGCATTTGACTCATTTAACATTTAAAAATATAAAACAATTTTGAAAAATTAAGAGAATAATGAAAAATAATAGTTTTTAGTTAAAGAATTATAGGTTCTTTAATTTGTCACATTAATCCAATATATTCCTTGGGAACATGGTTTAGCACTTTTATCACAACTTTTTATCACTGCACACATGTTTAATAGCTTTTTTCTGATCTCTCCATTCTCTTTTTAAAATATTTTACTACAATGTAATTAAATTTAATAGGTCATATACATTAGACTAATGCAAATATATGCAAAAGACATGACAAACCAATTAAGAAGCAAAAGGATACTGGGAATATTAGCTAAATACATTCAGGAAATATTCAAATTAGATCTATATAACATTCTTGGAAACAAATTTTGATTGGACTATGGATTTTTTGGTAAATGAATGACATTATAATGAATGAAGTTTGTAAGGACATGAACATTGGGAAAAATACACAAGTGAAACAATTTTTTGATTCACAAAAGAAGCCATATTTATAATCTAAATATTTCAAACAAATTTTCCTTTCATGTAATGTAATCCTCACCCTAATACTCATAATGAAGTTTTATAAAATTCATGTATTTACATTTGTAATTATGAGTAATTATCAATATATTTCTTATATTTCAATACTAATATGTATAATTCATGCTAGTGATTATAAGCTAGAAAATGAGTTACATATAGAAAACCCTGAGACCATTCATATTTCTCCTGAAAAACCTGCTTGTGTTAGAAGGTTTAAAAGTGTAACAGTTGGGCTGGGGATTTAGCTCAGTGGTTATAAGCACCTGCCTGGCAAGTGCAAGGTTGTGAGTTCAATCCCCAGTACCAAAACAAACAAACAAACAAACCAAAAAAAAATCAGTATAACAGTTAACACTTACAATATCGCTATCATCGCTCTGGGTTTCTGACTTAGAATCACTCTCAGACTCTTCTTTTTCTAAGGAGGAAATGCTGATTTTATCCAACTCAGCTTCTATTTCTTCTTGGAGCTTTGCTTCTTCCTCATCATTGTCTTCCATCATTCTTCATAAAAAAAGAACCATTTAAAGAAGCAAAGAATTTAATATGTACTGTGGTCCTAAATACTATAGGTTCTTTAATTTGTCACATTAATCCAATATATTCCTTGGGAATATGGTTTAGCACTTTTATCACACCTTTTTATCATTGCACCACATATTTAACAGCTTTTTTCTTATCTCTCCATTCTCTTTTTAAAATATTTTACTACAATGTAATTAAATTTAACATTACTCTTTGATTTCTTCAAGGGAAAATTATATGGCATAGACTAGTTTCTCTTCCAGATTCTGGAAGCTTCAAAGTAACATTCCTCATGGAAAAACTCACAACAAAATATTTTGAATAGTTTGAATATTAAGACATCAAAATACTCAAAGAACAACCATGCTACATAGATGAGGGGTACATGGTTTAACTTGTTCATTAACACGGAGTTCTGATAATCCTGCTATAGATAACTACCTGCTTTTGCTAACTTAATATATATGACCTAAATATTTAAATTGTTTAAAAATATTTAATAATTGTTTTTAAATAGTAAAATATTAAGATTTAAATTTGCTTAAATCTTCAATTCTTGTAATAGTTCAAGCAGAATATTATTTCTCTACATCATCATCTTCCTGATCACCAATTTCAGTGTCTATGCCTTGGGTATCTGTGGCAAAGGAGATGCTAGAAGATACTTAGATAAACCAGGCATGGTGGCTCAAGCCTGTAATCCCAGCACTCAGAAGGGAGAGGCAGGAACATCGTTATGAGTTTGAGACCAGCCTGGGCTACAAAGTGAGCTCAAGGCCAGCCTGAACTGCGTAGCAAGACCCTGTCTCAAAAAAAACAAAAACAAAAAAGATACTTAGATAATTGATGATCTTTCAACAAAAACAATAAGCTAAAGATCATTACAGCCATTGTACATGAAACAACCAAGGTTGAAAGAGCTTATTTCATGGCTGGATTTATTATGCTAATATCTAACAAGAGCCAGCTCTTAAGAGATGCTGAATCCAAAATTAATACTTTTCACACTACTAAAGTCTTCAAACTCATATTTCATCTACCAAGCAATCCCTTGGCTCATCACCTAGCTCAGTAGCAGGTAAAGTACTTTACTAGATCACCAAGTTTTAATGACAGAATACAATAAAATAGAAAAATTTATAATAGGCTAGAAAATATAATTTCATCAATATTAAAGATAAAATTGTTTCATTTTACTTAAGTTATAAGTATGTATGGATGAATATCTGCATGAGTTGCAATGTAATATGTTTTTATATTGCTTAGTGTTTTTTTAAACTTCATGTGTTGACTCAAAAAAGATTGAGAAGGTACTGATCATTACTATTTTATTTTCCAAGACAGTTGTCTAAACTTTCATTCTTTCTTTCCGCATTTTCCTGATCTTTCATTCTTCTCTCCAATTTTCCTTCCTCTAATTCCTTCTCCTACTCATTCAGTTAAAAAATTGACAGCTGAGAATATGCTATGTGCATTCACAACAGTGTCGTATGCTAGAAACACACTCACTAAATGAAAGAAGTCATAAGTTTTCAGCAAGTATGTAGCCAAGTTAACAAAGAAAACAAAACACTCTCAACTTCCCATTTCCTTTTCCATAAAATCTTTTCCTACCCATCATACTGTGGGAGAACGCTCCTTTTTAACAAGGAGCAATATTCCACCTATACTGCGTATCTTACCGATTCATGCACATTATCTCTTCTGTTTACTAACTCTTACACATCTTTATTCCTCTAGTCCTTCTGTCCTCATAAACAATGAAACCTTTCCTCTGCTAAAACCAAACTCATTGCCTACCTTGCTTCTAATTGCAGACGTGACAGCTTTCTTTTACATGGAAGGGATTTAATCAGACTAATTTTTATGTATTGCCTGAACTCTAGTCTTATCCCAGAGTAATGAAAACTAATGTTCACATAAGAAGTTGTACATGAACATTTAAAACATTTCATGCATACTAGGTCCAAATTGGAAACAATCAAAATGTCTCTCCATAGGTCAATGATTCAAAAAACTCAAGCGCATACATACTATAAAATATTACTCAGAAATAAAAGGAAATAACCACCGATACATGCAACAACACAGATAAATCTCCATGTCTACACACAACTGCACTAGTTATAAAGAAAAACCCCAAAGGTAACATTTATTTGATTTAAGTTATATAACATTTTTGATTTGGAAAGATCTTGTCAATGGGGATAGATAAGTGGTCAGGGAGGTGAGAGAGGCAATAGGGAGGTGCTCCTGGTTGAAAAAGGGCAATTCAAGAGATCCTTGTAGTGTTAGAACTGTTCACTTCAGCAGTAGGAGTAAAGGAACAAATGTAGGTGTTTAAATTGTATAGAACACAGTACACATAAATAAGTACAAGTAAAACTGAGGAAATAGAATAATAAGAGTGTTTCAATGCCAATATTATGGTTATACTACACTACAGTTTCCAAAATATTACCACTGGGAGACAGTGGATAAAATGTAAAAGGATTTTTTTTAGTACTTCTTAAAACTTGTTATAAATCTACAATTACCTTATGAAAATTTTAATTTTATCCAAATTTAAAATGACCTTAAGTATTCATTAGAACTGTTCCATAAATTATCATGCATTATGTAATGCTATGCAAGATCTTCAAGGAATAGATACACTTACTACACTTTGGGGAAAGGTGACCAAGAGACTAATTGAAAAAGTCAGTGGCAGAAAACTACTCACAATAAAATTTCATAGAGGTAATCACACACACTCACACACACACACACACACACATACACACACACACACAGTTTTTAGACATAGAAACTTACTGTAAGAGATTCAATTTTCAACCCATATATTCATTTTAAGTGACTGTTTTAACTATAAAGATATATTATTTTTATAATTCTAAAAGCTCCTCTACAAATATTCAATTTTATCCTCTTCCTTTCAAAGGAAAGCAAAACATAACAGCAAACAAATGAATCCTATAAATTAAAAATACAATTCAATTTAGATGGAAAGTTAGATTTTTAAATTATAAAGGAGAGGGTACATGTACATAAAACTTCATGTAGAAAGAGGGGCAAGACAGGACAGTAAGGGTAACAATTTTTTCCTCTGAATTCTCCCCTCTGCTCACCTCCTGGCTCTTTAGACCAATCCCAGCCAAAGTTTCTGTATTTGAACACAAATCCAAGTTTAAATTTTCTAGTAGTAAATTTTCACAATGAAAAACAGACTAAATTAATTTTAATACAGAGTATTTAACCCAATATAACCAAAATGTTATTTCAACATATAATCGATATAAAAATTATTATTCTTATTTTGCAGTGCGGGATAACAAACGCATGGCCTAGCGCTTACTAGGCCAGTGTTCTACTATTGAGCTACATCCAGGAGCTTCATAGTTAATTATTAAGAGTACTGCAAATAAAAATTTTACATTCTTGTTTGGCATACTAATTCTTGAAAGCTGGCGTGATTTTACATCTACAGCACATCTCAGTTTGAACAGTGTTGTGACCCTGCAAATAGTCAGTCACCTTATACCTAGTGGTGTCCTTGTAGGAAAGACAGTGCCTCCACACATGGAACCCACTGTCGCAGGGCTGGAGGGAAACTAATTCAAATTAACGAATCACGTGAGGTCCGACGATGCTGACAAAAGGCGGAAAGCTTAAACTCTAGTCTTCAATCCCCGAAAGAGAGAGAGAGAGAGAGAGAGAGAGAGAGAGAGAGAGAGAGAGAGAGAGAGAGAGAGAGAGAGAGAGAGAAGAAAAGGGAGAACTGATAAAATAGCATGAAAATAAGTTATATGAAAAGAGAAAGAAAGGAAAGGAAAACAGTTGTTGGTTGGCATGCTGGGGCGGTGGGCTGGGGGCGAACGAAGTAGCTAGGCACGGCCCCCTAGAGCAAAGGGATGGACGCTGAAATTTAAGGGAGCTGCAGAAATGTCCAGTTAAGGGCCCCCGGAGTTTGGCAGATGGTCGCAACCGCCCAGGGGCCCGCCTCTGTCCCTTTTTGGGAAGCCTGGCTCCAGCAGAGCGGGGCCCATTTCCCCGGCCCTCGCACAGCGCTACCTCTCCTGCCCCAACGCGATTCCAGGCTTCTAAAGGCTCTTGCTCACTCACCAGCAGCGAAATCTGCCCGCTAGCTTGCCAGACAGCCATAGTCCATAAACAAATCGTAACCACGGCAACAACCAATTCCAAAGCAGCTGCAGCCGCTTTTCCTTACAGGTGCCCCAGAAGGACAAATAAGTTTGATTCTAAATCGGAAAGAAAATTGCGTTTCAGGAATTGGAGAAGCAGTTTTCTTTCCACGTAGCTTTTAAATAATTTACATAATTTTAGAAAATAGTTAATGAGAAAGTGATATTTTTGTTGTAATTATTCAAGTAGATGTTACCAGACCTTTAAATTGTTTCTGAGCAGTCTAAATTTATACTGGTATCCAGTAAATACTCGGTTGCCTATGTGTACATTTTTCATTCCATAAAATCTTAATCTTAAAAGTGATTTGTGGGACTTGGAATTACAAAGGAGAAGCTAATAAATTTTTTGCCATCCGTGAGAACAGTTCATTTATAAAAAGAAAAAAAAATCAATTGTCATCACTGCCCCTCAGAAATTTCTAAAGGGATATATAATGTGAAAATTCTAAAAACTTATTTTCTGGAATTCCTTTATTGTGAAATATTGATCAAAATCAACTATTTTCATAAAAATTTGACTCTCTAGGCACACATCATTTTGTTTATTTTTAATTTAAACGTTGATCAAGATTTCTTTTGTGAAGATAATATAGAAGAGTTTATAAACCATGAAAATTTATTTTTAGTGTATAATTTCCTGTTTTAATATTTTTAAAGTTTGCAAACAAGGTGTTAAATTTCAGAAGGAAGTGGTTAAACATTATTATAAAGCACACCTGCTAAACAATACACTAAAAGCAAACATTTCACTTATCCTCTGAAAGAAATTAAACCGTATTTCCTGGTAACAACTGCACCAATATAAGAACAAATAAAATATGATGAGAAATTGGTAGACATTTGATATTAAAAACCGCTTTCTAGAAAGACAATAACTTTGTAAAAATAAGCAATACCTGGCTTAAAATTTAATTAAATTTAAGATATTTTCATTATAAAAGCATATCTCCAACAGTCATTAATTAATTTAGTTTTATTGCTGATTTTTAAAGGTTTCATTTAAAATGGTTACACTACCATATCACATGTAATATTCTTTTTTTTTTTTTTTTAATGAGACAAGAGTCTTACTATGTAGTCCAGGCTGACCTTGAAATCACTAAGTAGCCCAGCCTGGCCTCAAACTCATGGCAATCCTCCTGCTTCAGCTTCTCAAGTGCTAGGATGGCACACTTATGCCACCACAAGGAGCTTCACATGTAATATCCTAAGATTAATTTCATTTGTGATTATCAAACTATTAAGATTTTCCTAAAGTGTACTGAACCCTTTAATAATCAATTTTAAATAACCGGTATTTTTCAAACTAATTTTAGAACTCAACTAATTTACAATGTAATAATATCTAAATTAACCTTGTGAGAGTAAAAATGTATAGAAAGTCCTTCTGAAGATGAGTTAATCCATCTGGCAGGGGCTAATTTCAGTTTTTCCAATTTTTACTTTGAAAGATAACTGACAACTCTAGTCCTAAATGAACTAAAATGTTATTCATAAAAAGGAACAGAATGCAACAATTATCTAACATAGCTATAATAAATTTAACCCAAAACTATCATTTTCAACTAGTGTTTACCAAATGTATGGTTGATTGCAATCTTTCCAGAAATTAAAGCATCAGACTGAGTATGTGAATTTGCCTATTACCTTTCAGCCTGAGTAGGAGTTTTTATATTTTGCAAACCATTTCCAAGCCTGATTGATGCACAGCCTAGTGATATAACACAACATACTTCCTTTTGAGAAAGAATAATAAATATTTATTAAGAACATAAGGATGAAAGAAAACATACCTGGCAAGGACAGTAGTTCTTTGAAAATTTTAATTGAATGTAGAACCATTTTAGTTGAAAAACTTTCTCCACAATGACTTTTTCTTTGGATGGCAGTGATATAATTTAAATACCCTGGAATGTCACCATAGTACTCAAGCAGCCTGATAGACACAGTATTCTCCACATCATTTTCTTGAGGAAAGGTGGTTGCTGAATAACAATACTTTTTAATTTGTGGCTAATGGTGTTGAATAGCAAATGCTGTTGTCTTCTCCAGTTAGAAATCATTCCAAATTCTCATAGCTTTTTTCCTAATCTCTTTCTGCTTCCTGCTCACAGTTGACAAGCTCAGTTACTCCTCAAGAAGAAGACAGCCCATTGCTTTCCGGTCGTCCCCACACAGCTTTCTACCTCCACACACACACACCTCTATTGTACATTCTTAGTTTTGCCATATGATGTGATCTATAGCTAATATCTAGCTAGACACCAAACTAAATGCTTTACAAACATAACCTCATTTAATTGTAGAAAAGTTGCTCTGAGAGATGTTCTCTTACAGCCCAGTATTACACTGAGGTTCAGATTTTCAAGACAACAATTTATGACTCTGGATTTGTATCTCAGTTCTACCATGTATTGACTTGGTAATCTCCGACAAGTTTTTTTTTTACTTTATTTTTAACTAGTACATACTTTTCAAACATCTTTGTCACATTCATCATAGGTCATTTGTACCTGTAGATAATATATCTTAATTATTTTCCCATTTCCCTTCCCCCTTTCAACACTTCCTCCTCTTCCGTTTATAAGTTTTGTTTCCATCCTTTTCCTTCCATTCTCTTTTTATCCTTTTACCTTCCTTTTCTTTCCCTACCCTTGCCCTTGTTCCCCTTCCCATTTGAACATGTTCCCCCTACTTCCCAATATCGATCCTCCACTGTCCCTATTTCCCTTTTGGCTTTCTTACACGAGAAATACTGCAATATTCAAAAGCTGTGTCTGATTTATTTCACTTAAGATTATGGCATCAATTTTCCTACACATATTTCAAATTTAACCATCTCTATGACAGTGTAGTACTCCATAGTGTATAAAAAAACCATATTTTCTTTAGTCATTGGTCGGTGGGTATTTGGATTGCTTCCAAGATTTAGCTATTACAAACTGTTCCAATGTAAACATGGATGTACACACATCTCTGTGGTATGATGCTTGTAATTCTTCTGGGAAAATACCCATAAGCATAGAATGGGACCTGTAGTCCTAGTATTTGAGGAATTTCCACACTGATTTGCAGGGTGGTTGCGCCAGCTTACACTCCCACCAACAGTGGAGAAGTGTTCCTTTTTCCCCAAAACCCTTCCAGCACTTGTTATTAATTGTATTCTTGATAATAGCCATTTTTTTTCTGGAATGAGATGAAATCTCAGTGTTGTTTTAGTTTGCATTTCTCAAATGACCAGAGATATTGAACATTTTTTTTCATATGTTTATTTGATGTTTGTACATCTTTATCTGAGAATTGTCTTTTCACTGCAGATGCCTGTATTTGGGCCTTGAACTCATTTTGTAATCCAGGCCACACTCAAATTCCCAGAAATCCTCCTACCTCTGCCTCCTCAGTGCTGGGTTTACAGGCATGCAGCACTATGTCTGGCTGATTTTTTTTTTTTAGTTCTTTATATGTTTTAGATGTTAGTCCTTTATCTGACATGCAGCTGGTAAAAAATTTTGTCTCATTCTTGAGTTGTTCCTTCACCCTGCTGGTGGTTTCTTTTGTTGTGCAAAAACTTTTAATTTGATGTGATCTTAATTGTTCTTTGAATTTCTGTGTGATTTGTTTTTGTTCATAAAGTCTGCCTAAAACTATATTTTCTAGAGTTTTACCCATTCTATTTTTAGGGAAGCTTACTTTCCTGAGTTGCTTTCCTTATTCCCAAGCTAGGAAATGATAGCATAATAATGCTTATTTTTCAAATTTTGATCATCACTGGAAACAATAAAAATGGTTGGAATATTAAGTGGTTAATTGTTTTATACAATTGAGTTCAAGTTCCATCTCAGACTCTTTCTAACATGCCAGTGCTGGCATTTTAACTTTTACTAGGTATATCTCTCATACGCTGGTCTTGTTCTCCATGACCAGATCCAGTTGCAGTTTAGAACACATGTGCCTCTTATGAGATAACACATAATAAACATTGAAAATTATCTCCCTGACCCAGATTCCCTCTCTAATTTTGCCATGATTATGGCTCCAATGGCTTCAAGAATAAGAAAAATCAAAATTAAACGAAGACTTCTGGTATGATCCATCACATTTTTACTTATTCTACTTGTCTATTTTTCTATCATTTTTGCCACTCTGATCCATCCTCCCTTAAACCTTCCTGAAAAGTCAATAGGCATTATGGTTTGCCCTCCTTGAATATTTCCTACTTGCATTCCAGTTTTGAATAGTCCCATCTTAATCATCCTTCAAAGATTATCTCTAATTCATCTCCTCCATGACATTTCTCTGCTTCTTTGTTCTCCCCACCCCATGCATGCACATAAGTAAAATTTTATCACAGGTTTTAATATTTAATTTCTTGACACACTCTGACCTGTTGATTTGTGTGCTTCCTTTCCTCGTACTTAAAAGAAACATAAGAACACTCACCACAAGCCGTTAGACTTTATGTAGTGAAAATAATACCTATGGATAGGTGAGTTATTACAAGGTGTCCATCTCTGTAGCATTTATAACATTTAATCATTGTTATTGGATCATTAATTAACTAGTTAGGAACTGAACAAAACAATGGTCACACCTGGACTTTGATTGAGTTAGAACAAAATAGTTGTTCATAGAAAAAGGAAATACAGATCTTCCTCACTGTAAATACATAAATAAGAATGACACCATCTTCTTGTGAATGTCTAGGTTAACATGTTTTTATTTCCACTGACATTGTTTCCAGCATGTAGAGATCGCAGTTGAAAAAACCAGCACGAGACCAATGCTTACACCATAGGTAGGCACCACCACAGATTTCCTTGGCTCATTGTTTATGTTCACAGTTGTTAGGATCTAACCCTTTCACTTGAGTTGCTTTTTTGTAATTATCATGAATGCCCTCTTTACTGAGTTGACTGTTCTTGAGAGAATTCTCATCTTTTTTGACTATATATCACCTAGCATCACTCCACAAATTTCTTCCTCTGTTGATTTCCATGAGCTCATGCTTTGTATTCTTAGTTAGAAATCTTGAAGACATAGAGGTAGGCAGAGAATTCATCAACAAAAATCAAACTGCACACGAAATACTTCCCAGAATCAGTAACTGGGATCTAGACTTATTTAAAAGTTTTTGCATGTCAAAAGATATCTTCAACAGAGTAAAAAAGAAACTCATGAATTTTGAAAAAATCTTAGTCAACTGTCCCTTTGAAAAAGGACTTCTGGGGCTGGGGATTTAGCTCAGTGGCATAAGTGCCTGTCTTGCAAGCATGCAGTCTTGACTTCGATCCCCAGTGCCGATTTTTTAAAAAAAAATGTATATTTGCCTTGAAAAAGGACTTCTGTGTAGAACATAAAAGAATTAGAAAACATCAGACCCCCAAAATTCAAAGATGGAATCCAAAAATGGGTATCTGAGATGAATACACAGTTCTCAGATAAAGAAATAAAAGTGACAAATAAATACATGAAAAATTTTCAGCATCATTGGTCATTAGAGAAATGCAAATTAAAACAGCATTGAGATTCTATCTCACTCCAGAAAGAATGGCCAGGATCAAGAAAACTACCAACAACAAATGCTGGAGAGGCTGCAGGGAATAAGGAACTCTTCTGCACTATTGGTGGGAGTGCAGACTGGTGCAACCACTGAGGAGGTCAGTCTGGAGGTTCCTCAAAAAGCTGGGATTGGAGATTCATTTGACCCAGCTCTTCCACTTCTGGGCATATTCCCAGAAGAATTGAAAACATCATATCACAGTGACATATGTGCACTCATGTCTACAGCAGCACAATTTGTAATAGCCAAATCTTGGAAACAACCTAAATGCCCATCAATTGAGGAATGGATAAAAAAGATGTGGTACTTTTATATAATGGAGTACTACTCAGCTCTAAAGAACAATCACATTGAGATATTTACAAGTAAATGGATGGAACTTGAGACCATACTCATAAGTGAAATAAACCAAACTCACATGTATAAATACCCTAGAATCTCCCTAGTGTAAGAAATGGTAAGAGTACATAAGATACAAAATCCTCAATAAATACAGTTAAAGGGTAAGAATCTTCTCAAGGGGGGAAAAATAATATCTCAGGGAAAAACAAGAAAAAGAAATAGGAAGGAAAAAGAAAAAATATATAAATTTGTGCTATAAATTCTATAATTTCTTGGAACAAAACAGTTAACATTCATAGAATTGGAACAATTTTGCATGTTTTTTTAAATTTTATTTAAAGAGAAAAGCAAAACAGAAAAAGGGGTAGAAATAATACAGAATTTCAGAAAAAAGCAGTAAGAAATCACTAGTTGATAAATTACATATTGTCTTCTTAGACAGAGTTGTTAAAGCTACAAAATTAAAACATACAAAGTGAACATTCAAACAGTGAGACTACAAAGAAGTTGAATGATCCAGTAACAATTTAGCAACATGGTTTTCAATCCTACACACTTAAACATACATGCAACCATATCCTCTAGAGCACTTTCTTTTCTTCTTTTACTTTTTAAGTCCATTATCTGTTTAGTTATATCCTGTTGTACTGACTTGTTTTGTTGTTGTTATTTACTTTTTAATCACCTTATATAATTCTGTTGCCTTGTTTTTGAGTTTCTCCTCATCCATGCTCCATGGATCAGCTTTGGTGGAGCTGGGAGTTTTTGGAGATATTTTGTTACTTTGTTATCTACTTTTTTTTTTTTGAAGGTAGCAATATACAGCAGAACAAGACAGGACAATCCCATGCGACCCACAGCAGTGCAGTGAAATTACCACAGAACCTCACAGCAGGTCACCAGGACACGAGCAATAGGCACAATAGTACATTCCATTCTGTTCACATTAGCTGTCCTTTCAATCAGGTAGAAGAAAATGGAAGGAAATATCTAATTTATAAAAACAGAATATTGAATAGAGCAGTACCATTAATCAAAACTGAGCAAAACAGTGATAAAAATATTTGGCTTCAAAGAGATGGTAGAAGGAAATCCCCCTTACTTGCCATGCTGCATACATTCATCCTCCCAAGAGATACTCAGAACGCTGTGCTGACTTGCTAATGGGGGAGGGGCGTGAATGGATCCATGTCTGATCGTTAGCCCACTCACCGGCAGGCCCCCAGCTGCTTACCAGGGCGGTGAGTAGGCTGCCTGTTATCCAGTGCCCAAAATTCCAACATGATGCAGGAATCGCTGATAGTTCTTGCCCTGGTGTACCAGGGGCTTGCTAGGCCCCCAGCTGCCTACCAGGGCGGCGAGGCTACCTGTTCTCCCGTCTCCCAAAGTTCCAACCAATTTTACATGTTTGTATCTGGTGATCTGAGGAACTCTTTTGAAGATCACTATGTAAAATAACCGTAATTATGTTCCTACCACCTTTTTTTTTTTTTTCCGGTACCAGGGATCGAACTCACAACCGCCTGCTTGCAAGGCAGGCGCTTATGCCACTGAGCTACCACCTTGTTTTGAAGGCCTATATCGTCACAGTTTTGGGCTCTTTGCTATTGTTATTTATTTGTCTTTTTTTGTGTGTGTTTTTCTAGTAATCTGTTTTGTTTTTCCCTCTAATACTGAAAGGATAGGTATACCTGTAGAGGCTTATATATGCCTAGAACTTCTCCTAAACAGTTTACAAAAATCGATTATATTATCCGTGATGAAATGAACAGCTACTTTAAAGAAAAAGAGACATTATAGTATCCATTGCTGATTCTGTGTCATCATGCTGTGAAATCTAGTAATGCTTTTATTCTTTGTTCAGAGTGGTTTTAGTCTGTTTTGTATTATCTAATTTCAACATACATGAAGGTATGGACAGCTATAGAGAGCAACAGACATTATGGCAGCCATTGTTGATTTTCCTATTGTCTGGTTTTGAAGACTAATGCCTTCGGTATCCTGTTCTGATCTTTTTAATACTGTTTTGTTTTGTATGAATTCATTGTGTAAAGGTATAGGCAATTATTTAGAAGAAAACAAAAGACATTATGGTAGCCATTTTAGATCTCCTGTTGTCTTGCTTTGAAATCTGTGTCACTTTCATTGTATTCTTCTAATCTGCTTTGTTCTGTTTTGTTTAAAAAGTCTGCTTCAACATTTTCAAATTCTCATTTATGCCCGAGTCTGTGTCGCTTGTGCTATCCAGCACTTATAGATGATAAGCACATATATGCACTCTTTTGCTTCAAAGTTAATCATTAAATATTAAATTTCTGAATTTTTCTTCTAAGATATTTTTCTCAATTTTCTATATTCCAGGGCCTGGGATATAGCTCAGTGGCAGAAGTGTGTGCCTGGCAAGCCCAAAGTCAAGAGTTCGTTTCCCAGGACAACAAGAAAAAGAATTGTGAACGAGAAATTTCTATATTCCAGTGATTATCATGATTTTATTTTCCCATC
Source organism: Hydrochoerus hydrochaeris (assembly GCA_004027455.1). Taxonomy (NCBI): domain Eukaryota; kingdom Metazoa; phylum Chordata; class Mammalia; order Rodentia; family Hydrochaeridae; genus Hydrochoerus; species Hydrochoerus hydrochaeris. The sequence continues at coordinate 57,114 of PVLA01007293.1, read as the reverse complement.
CTACAGGAATTTTTCTGATGATACTTGATTCTTTTCCATACTCCTGCATATTTAAACTGTATCTAAGCTCTCTTTTGCGCCTAGATAGCTTTGCATTTGCTCTTTCCTAAGTGGTGGGCATTTGGGGGAGGTCCCCTGTACACTAGCTCACTTTTCTGTTACTCTCGTGTAAAAGGCTACAGCCAGCTACAGTAGACTGTGGCAGTGTTACTAAGTCTGTGCCAGAGGAAAATGAGCAAACGTGAGGTGCACAACTTCTACCTCCCCTGCTGGTTTACTCATTTTCTTTTCCTTTCTGTTAGGATAAAAGGTGATACCTGGAATAAATTTAGGAAATACCGACCTAAGATACACTCATGAGAAACAAGGAAACCAAACCTTCATCTTAAACCGAGAAAAATAAACATCAGTTGATTTCTATATTTGGATTTTTGGATAATGTCTTTTAGCTTGACCCTATCTAACACACTAATTATTCCACCTCAATACTCAAGTCCTTGCCTGCGGTGTTTCACACCGGGATTACTGAAGGCCTTTCTGGTTCACTAGATGCCTTTTTCCCCCTCATTTGCAGACAGACAGAGGCCAGGACTTTGGGATTAAGTTCTTGCTCAGACTGTGGGAGAGAATCACAACTTTCCCACATGCTGCAGTAAATAGAATTGAAGCAAGAAAAAAGAGATCTTCAGCATCTTAAGGAGGAATTGAAATAAAACTCAGGTAGTCTTCCCCACTGTGGGTCCCACTGAGACACAGTAGACATTAGAAAAAATCCAGGGATCTTGGAAACGCTACTCAAAGTGAAAGGAAGAACTTTGGGAATTCTAGCAGAAATACGACTTCAGGTCTAAGTAGGGAGGGAAGAACTTGGAGATTTCTCATTTCTCCACCTTCCAGGGTATCTTACAGCTCACCAAAGAAACTGATTTATACTTAGCTAGGGATAAACAGCTTAAAATTAATCCCATTATATGTGGTTTCATCATGCCAATTATACATTGTTTATCTTAAAACACTGTATGTTGCAATATTTTTATGAAATGGTTCTATCTAGAACTAAGACAGTGAAGGAAAAGAAAATTTAAAGCTTCCATATTTAGGAAACAAAGCACACTAGCTACTGAAGGGTTATGATGACAACCTTTTTCAGAAGAAAAATATGTAAAGAAGCACATAATACGCAGAATTAAGAGAACTGTTAATGTTTTGAATGTGTCTTTTAAAAGATATGGTTACTTCTTTCAGAATGCTGAATACCCATGAAGAAATAGAATGTTAAAGGAAAGCAAAATATTAATTTTTCAATATTTTCTTAATCTCATTAATGGAGCTATTTTAGTAAGAACCTTCATAATTACGTAATTACGTAGAAAACAATCATTTGTATAGACAATCACTGAAGAAATAAGCATTGTTCGTTTTCATATGTTCTTGGACTTTTATTCATCAGATTTGAAGAATGCCTTTTATTAGATAGAAGTCATTTTTTAAAGCGGGTTTCAACATGTACCTACATTTTTCAATGAAGAGATGTATTCCATTTTAAACAATTCTACAACTTGTTCAGCAGGTGGCAGTATTTCTCTAAAATTCATTAAGTCTAGCCTAGTGTTCTCTATTTTTTTTCCCATTCCCTCCCCATTCTTCAACCCCTCTTCTCCTCCTTTTAACAAAGTCTTATAAATGTCTTATGCAAAAATACTGTATTGGGGCCTTTGTTCTCTTCATGTGCAAATTTTAATTCATTCACCGCTATTTGAGTTTCTTTTTTTTTTTCATTTATTTAAAAAGAAAAAAACAGGAAAAAGGTAGAAATATTACAGAATTTCAAGAAAAGAAGATAAATAGTAAGAAATCACTAGTTGATACATTATACATTGTTCTTTTAGAAATAGTTATTCAAGTTACAGGATTAAAGCACACAAAGTGGACACTCAAGCAGTGAGAGTGCAAACAGATCTGTTCAACAATCCAACAAGAACCTAGAAATATGGTCATCAATCCCACACACCTAAACATACATGCAGCTATATCTTTTATAGCGCTTCCTATTTCCTCTTTTTTTTACAATAGCAATTATACATTTTTAAAATTTTATTTAAAGAGAAGGAAAAAAGAAAAAAAAACAAAAAAGGGTAGCAATAATACAGAATTCTAAAAGAAAGAAAGAAACAGGAGAATGAAAAAAAGCCCCACTAAGAAATCAGTAATTTGTAAATTACGTATTGTCATCTTGGATGTAGTTGTTCAAGTTACAAAGTTAAAGGGTACATAGTAAATATTCAAACAGTCAGACTACAAACAGTTTTGCTCAAAGATCCAACAAAGATTCAGCAATATGGTCATCTATTTTACACACTCAAACATACATGCAGTTATATCCCTTAGAGCACTTTCTTTTCCTCTCTTTTTTACAATAGCAATTAGACATTTTGGTTTTATTACACTTGTAGTTCTTATTTTCTTTTTACACTAGAGACACAATATGATATTTATAAATATGATTCTTATTTATTTCACTAATGAGGATAGTCTCAAGTTGTCTCCATTTGCCTATGAAGACCTCAACATCATCCTTTTTTATAGCTGAGTAATATTCCATTGTATAAAAATGCCACATCTTTTTCATCCACTCTGCAGTTGATGGGCATCTTGGTTGTTTCCAGGATTTGAGTTTCTTGCTCTCATTTTTTACCTACAGTAACACTTGACTATTTGTTTGGTTTTTGGTACTGGGGATCGAACTCATGACCTAGTGCTTGCCAGGCAGGCTCTTAAGCCACTGAGCTAAATCCCCAGCCCAACACTTGACTATTTAAGACCCATCCCTGCTTCCCACTGCAGTCACCTTCTTGGTCTTGTCCTCCTCTCTCTTTACTCAGCCTTCTTCCAAGCACTGGTGGAATAATTAACTCAGTACACGAACTTAACAGTGGAACTCTCATTAAACCCCTTCACTCCCTCCTCCTCGCCTCATGTGCAGGTATTTACAGAGCTCTTCCACACATGAGGAACTGTCCCATGTGCAAGGATACAGTAGTAAACAGAAAGTTAAGCTCTTGTCCTTATACTGGAAAACAGCACACAACATACCCGTAATTTCACCCTTGCAGATGCTTCCTGCCTCATTAGCCTCACATTGCCAATACCAGCACAACTCAGTTTCCTGTACTGTGTGGAGCTCAGAAATGACTCTGCTCCTCTAGACTGCACCCTTCCAGCTGAAAGCATAAGCCCAGGCAAGACTTTCTCCAGGGATTTTATCCCATCCCTTCAGCCTTCTCCTCTGCCACTGGCTTAGTCTCCCCAGTACCAGTAAGTGTGTTGGCAGTTGTTTAGTAACTGGCTCTGAAGTGGAGGGTCTTGATTCATAGCATTTGCTCATCTCCATGGTCTACATAGGCCCATAACGCCCCATTTCAGCAAGGCAATGGGAATTCAGTGGGCTTCCAGATTGTGTGAAAAATGTAACAATTAGCTTTTATGATCTGGTACAAGCTGCTCCAGCATACCACTGCCTCTTCTATTCTACATAAAAATGCAGCAATATTTAATTGATTTATGTGTTTTAAAAATATTTGTTAAGCATTTGCTATTTACAGGATGTGTCATAGCACTAAGCATTCAATAATTAATCTGTTAGACAGTCTCTAGCAATGACCACTCTCAGTTGAGTGTAAAATAAAATGCATTTGACCCATACACATTAGAACTAAAAATCTTTCAATATGTGAATAGCTGGATGAATGAATCCATGAGTATTTCAATGCACATTAGACATAGGAAAGGTCACTTTAGAAAAAATTATCATCTTAGTTATACTACTGATTTCTCTCAGTTCACTGAAGAAAAAGATTTGTGCTGGTATTGTTCGGACAACTGAATGCAGATGTCTTGTTCTCCGGGTGAATGATTTGGGGATGACAATGCGCAATGTATGTACCATTGTTGCCCCCGACTGACATGTTTTGAATTTTTTTTTTTTTTTGGTACCAGGGATCGAACTCGTGACCTCGCACTTGCCAGGTAGGCACTTATACCACTAAACTAAATTTTATTGTACTTTTCTTTTTCTTCTTCTTTTCCTCCTCATCCTACTCCTCCTCCTCCTCTTCTTCTTCCTTGTCTTCCTCCTCCTCTTTCTTCATTCTTTTTCTCCTTGAAATAAAATGGATCTTAAAAAAGAAAAACTATTTTATGATAGGAAACAATGAAGATAAGATAAAGATCACTTTGGAGCATGAAGAAATTCTCTATGAAGTTGGAAAAAAAAGAAATGTTGTTCTTGAGAGAGTAAGGGCTGCTAGAAAGAGAGAGAGAGAGACCCAAAATCACTGCTCATCAAAATCTCGAGTGTTGGGTATATGTACCGATTCCCACAAGGAACATAATCACTACGTGCTGCAAACATGTGCTAATAAAAGTTTTAAAAGTTAATTAAAATAAAGAATAGAAAATAAAATATCACTCCTTCATAAGTTATTTCCTTGTTCCCACAGATGAAAATAGTCACTTTGCATATACTTCTCAAATGCTGATTGGAGTGGGGTCTACTCTAGTTCTTCTCTGTCCTTTGGGCTAATTGGCAAGTTATGTTGCAATTTAATGACTTCTAAGTCTGCTGTACATGTCATTCCAGCGGCAGGATTTGTACCTTACAGTTTATGTAGTGGGCAATGCTGATATGACATCATAGTTCAGTGCAGTATATCCTTCTGAACATCCCTAATGAAGTTTCTCCATCTAAGAAGCTACTCTAGGTTAAATTATTTTGGCAAGATTTTTCATGGATCAGATCCATACCTCCCTTGATACACTCACTGACAATTTTTGACCCAGAGTCAACAGTAATTCAATTACAGTTAACCAAACTTAAGAATGTAGAGACTACATTCTTAGAATAAAATATATAAAATCAGAATAAAATATATAAAAGTCGAGAGCATTGTAACATGTTTAGAAAAATGTTCCCTAGGCAGTATGATTTTTACCCATCAAACACCATGTAGAAAGCTAACTTAGAATTGAAATTATAGTTTCATTGCTTAATAAGGAGAAATTAACACGGAGCGAGACTGACTCTGGCATCTGACTGGCACACTGTATCTCCCTAAGCAGCTAACACGAACAGATCTACAGTCATCTTGGTATAGACCTGAGAATGATTTACTTGTGTATGGCAGGTGTGCATCACAGTTTATACAGTCAGATGAAATGTAGCTTTTCATTTTTCTTTGAATAAAATTAATTTTAATGCACACTCTCCTGAAGCATTTTGTCCCTTGCCAAGGAGAATGGAAAACTTCTTTGTAGTTGCGCACCACTGAAAACCTGAGTGGTGACCCTAAGTACTAGTTATCATTCTCCAGAGGTTATCCTGAAAGCAGCCACTTGTGAAAGTCGCAGAGTCCCTTTAAAGTCCCCTCCTCCTGCCGTCTGAATGACCCAAGGCGTGCGGTAGCACGGCTATTTATCTGGTGCATACCAGTGTAACTACACTGGACAGCTGTACCCTGCTGTGCAGGATTAGCCAGTAGCCATCACCTTCCTTCTCTGTAGTGTTTCTTCAATGACACAGCAATTAAAGGAGTCACACTTGACAACGCAAGGATGGGTCGCTAGCAATTTTCAGTCATTGCCATTTGTTATGATTTGAGTATTATCCCTGGCCCGGGCATTTCAGTCAAAGCTGGAAACCACACCATCACGTCCCTTTGGGATCTCACTGGGAAGATGCCAAAAAGCCCTGTGCCTATTGCTCTGGGAACCCACAGATTTCCAGGCTGTTTCTGAACATTTTAAAATCTAAACAGAGACTTCATTCTTCTCAAAACCCATCGCTCTTCTTGAATTTTATCTTTCTCTCTGTCCAGGAAAATTAAAATAATGAAAATTTAAAGGGAGCCTGGACTCGAAGTCATTTAGATCTGTGTATAATTATAGATTAACAGTGCTTCATATCTGAAAGCTTGTGTCTTCGCCAGTAAAATATGACTAAAACCTATCCACCTTTTACTTAACTGACAACTTAAATTCATATCATAAAGCAGGCATACAAGAGTTCTCTTCCCTTCCTTTTATAAATCTTTAAGGAGTTCCTCTTTAATTTCTGTGGCTCTCAGGCTTTCTCCACATCTGTACTCCGGTGTATTTGCCAAAGTCTGATCAAATTCTTCCTGCATAACACGATGGTCCTCCAACTTCCATTGCTCTGTTGTGTTTGCAATCTCTCCCAGCACCTGCTGTCAGTGATCTGCTACTGAAAGGTAAAATTTCTTCTTTCACATGCAAAGTGTGTGTGTGTGTGTGTGTGTGTGTGTGTGTGTGTGTGTGTAGGTGGGGGCTATGTACATGTCATTCTGGTGTCATTCTGGTGTACATGTCATTCTAGTAGAGTTTTGGGGAAGCTGTTTTGGTGGCAAAGCACGAGATGTCACCTAACACCCTAACAGCCTCAAACAGTTGAATCTGATGATGGAACTTCAGGATTCAGAGCAGACTAGCACAGTATACTGGGGTGACACATAATTATTTACATACTCCTTTTTATATATATTAAAACTAATAACTAACAACTAGTAACTAGTATATGCTGGAGATTGCATAACTCTATGGACATTAATACAACAACCTCACAATTTGCACCATTTGTAGAACGGGAAACAGATGTGAGATTTGGAATAAGTGGCTACTACATTTCATGTAGAAATGACAGAACCTAGACTGGAACACTTATTAGCTAACCCCAGAGCTAACAGTGTTGTTTATATCAACTTGTCTGTTAAATTGAAATAGGATTAAGGTCTTATGAGGCTCTAAATCTTTTATGCCACTTACAGTACTTAACTCAGCATTAAGATGTTAGGACTTCAAAAGATGTGTATTAAATTGAATATGTATAGGGAGTTTTATTCATATAGTAGTCAACATAGCTTATATATCAAGTGGTTGTGTACTAAGTTCAAATTTATATGCACTCTGGCTCTCCCAAGTAATGCTTCAGGGGCAAAATTAAGCCATAAATCCCTTTCTCCCTATGACAACATAACTTGCAAAAAAAAAAAAAAACCTTGTGTAAATAAAAAATTAACTTGGAGAATAAAATATAACTAAATTACTCTTTACATTAAATTTTTTTTCTGGTGTACTAAAATATAGTACACATTTACATGGCCTAGTGTTTAAGCTTGTATGTTTTACAGATATTATAAAATTTCCTCAAACACTTGATTTTCATTATTCAAAGAGTCTTCTGAAATGAGAAATCATTAGACATTGAAATGAGCTAACTTTAAAAGTTTCAACTCCCTACAAATAAAAACTAAAATTTTCTAAATGTCTGTTCTCTTTGTCAAAACGGAAATACTGTCCCTTCTCCCTACTTTTTGGTATTGAAGGTCAAATTAAGAAGTGATTTTGAAAATCATGTAAATTTTAGATGCTTAAATAAGTTACAATTATCCAGATTTTCAAAAAGCAGCTTTTCATCAAAGATTCAAATCTGATCATTTTTGCGTTCATATTGTACTGGAGAAAGTCTCTTCCTTTCCCATTCCAAAGTCCATGACTGGGACTCCTTCAGTGAAAGATAAGCAAACAGCAACAAAAAATCCCACATTTATTTAACCAAATTTTACATGACACAGGATCCTTCTGAAATAAACATGCAAAGCCTAGGGTAAACTTCATTTTTGTGGATGGTCATACAGAAGAATGACTGGAGGACAAAAGGTATGGTTTAGTCGTAATCTAGGGAAACCTGGAAGGCCAGTTTGTTCGCATTCTTCTTTGACTCTGGTTCTATAACCAGAGTTGTAAGGACTCAGTGTAATGAGTGTTTTAAGACCTATTTTTAGGAGATATAAGTCAGAGGACTCTGTTATGATCTTCTACAGGAAACAAAGGTGAAAATGAGCTTTGTACTTCTACAGTTTTCTCCTTTAGCTTAAACTAATATACCAGAGTGCTTGAACTTTGGTATATTATGTTTTGATTCCTAAGAATACTGTGAAAAAATAATCTTTTAATATAAAAATCATAATTATTTTAAAAGAGTACAGTGGACAAATGGCAATGTTTTGTTTAACATTCTGATCAATGAGTAACCTTTTTCAAAAAACCCAAAGAGGAGATATGTAGACCTCTCTTAATAGATGTAAAATAACTCACAGAAGAGAGAAATTCTTTCTTTCTCTTTTTTTTTTCTCATGACCTCATGTTTGCCAAGCAGGCATTTATGTACAATTATATTCTACAACTTACAAAGTTGCATTGAGTTAGAATAGGAGAAATGAAAGGTAGAAAGAAATCATAACTAAAAATGGTACTTTTAAGAGAAAGCAGCTTCCAGAATACAGGCAAAGTTACCCAAGGCAATCCACATCAGCATCCCTCTGATTAAATGTGGGCTACTTCCCTACCAGACCTGTCATGCTATAATTCCCCAGGAATTCTAAAGTCTCATCAAATTGTCTTGAGAAAGTAAAGACCAAAAGACTGATTCTAGGATAAAGGAACAGGCTGAGAAAATTGAGACTGTTTAAATTAATTATTTTTTTTTTAAAAAAGCTGTCCATACCTATAGCATAAGCCAGTGCCATTCTGCAGTGGTTTTCGCCCCTCCAGGAGAAGCTTAAATGTTTCCTGTCCCAGGAAATAATGTATCTCATTTCTCTGAGGGGACATACTACACTCTTGAGTGCACCCTAACTCTCCACCTAATGACCCTGTCCTGTGCCCTGTAAAGATGGTATCCTAAAAATTCTTTGTCTAGGCTAAGAGTCAGGTAGGTTGCAAACTGATTCTACAAAAGTATGAATTCATTTCCTTTTCAGCCACAGGAGCCTCTCAGATTCTGCCTGGAGACAGTACAAATTAGGTTACAAGCCATGAAAGGTCACACACCCATTATCTTTAAAAATAAAATAAAAACCTAAAGGGCAATACTCCCAAAACTGTCACCTGAATTTAATGTAGTCCAAATCAAAATGGCAGCAACATACTTTACAGATCTAGAAAGACTAATCCCAAAATTCAAATGGAAAAAGAAGAGGCTCAGAATAGGCAAAGCAATCTTGGGCAACAGGAGCAAAGCAGGAGGCACTAGAATAACTGATGTCAGCAACAATAATAAAAAAGATATAGTACTTGTATCAGTCAGTGCTTACTAGAGAAACACTAATGCAATATGTAAAGATTTATAAGAATTTCCAAGATTGACTTACAATGGTTCCACACAGAGTCCAGAGTGAGAGTACAGAAGGTCTACCTGCACATTAGGAGAATACAGATGAAGATCTTGAGCTTTACACAGTGTCCTATGAGAGTCTATATCAGGAGACTGAAGAATCTGTTGGAAGCTAGATGTCCAAGGTGAAAGTCAAGACTGGAGCTCCTCTGAAGAAACAGAAACAATCCTTCCTTCTTCATTTCCTTGTTATACCATTGTGACATTCCTTCCTAGAGTAGGTCTTCTACACCTGGATCTGTGCTGAGCCAATTTAGTTGGGCATTTCTCACTCAAATTGACACAATCAGCTAACTCAATACTGGAACAAAAACGGATACATGGGTCACTGGAAGAATATGCAAATACAGAAATATCCACAGAAATATTCAGCTATTTGATCTTTGAGAAAGGGACCGAAAATACACAGTTATACCTCAATTCACAACTTAATTCTTTCTATGATTCTGATTGTTGCTTGAATTGGTTGGAAACTGAATCACAGTTCTCCATAAGGCTCAATGCTAATAAGGTTAATCCGTTATGATCCTCACGAACATAGTCAAGAAAAAAAAAACTTGTTTATGAACTGAATCAATTTTTTTCTCATAAGGTTCAATGTAAATAAGGATATTGGGTTCTTAACTGTGTGTGTGTTTTTTTAAGAACAAAATCATGAAAAGCAGTCTAGTACAGTATGGAGAGAAAACACTAACCTTGTTTGAGATGACTTCTGGAGTCCAGGACAGAAAGATGGGGTGGAGTGGAGATTAATGTTTGGAGGGAGAGTCATCCTCTATAAGGACACTGGGGATATTTCCTTTAGGGGTTTCCTCTCTTCTTTGTCTCTTAGCAGCAGAGTCAATTTCTACAAAAATATCAACTGTTGTTTTTCTTGAGCTCCATAATCCTCCAAAAATGAGAGAACACATTAACATTTATCAAATTCAGCACTGTTTCTTAGTTATTTTGGGGTGGTGCTTCACAAAGAATTCCTAGAACTCATTATATTCTTCTGTAATGGATCTGGTAACCTCCTCCCTGTCTTCCTCTTCCTCAGTGGGATGCTCCTTAACAAGTGCTTCTGCTGCTCGCTCTGGAGTTCAGCAAGTTCTTCCATCATCATCTCCCCGTTATGGTCCTTACAAAGCTCCTCTATGTCTGTACCATTGATGTCCAGAGCCATACTCTTGCCCATGGACACAATAAGACCCCTCAAAGTCACATTTGGTGACATATTCTGGCCACAGTTTCCTTTAGGCTGAGTTCAAGGTCTTGTATGTGACATCTTCCCAAGCTTTTCGATGAGGTTGATGCCATGGTGGACATTCAGATGCTTCTTCCAGAAGTCTTTCAGAGTCAAGGATGTCTCTTCAGTGACACGGAAAAACGTGGTGGAGGGCACCTTTCTGTACAGCTTTAACATTCGATGATCACTTGCTGGTCCATGGACTGCAGAAGAGGTGTAGTGGATGGGGAGAAACTCAACCTTTATGAAGTCATACTCAGTGTGCATATCATCCAGCGAGGCTGCCGCACCTCCTGCAGCCATTCCATGAACAACTGCTGTGTGACCCAAGTTTTTGCATCGGGCCTTCTCATGCTAGGTAGCTTGGCCTTGTTCCTAGTCTGTTCCTTGAATGCAGGAGAAACCTGGGAATGGTGGGAATGGCTTAATCTTCAGACCAGCATTTGCATTCACACATAGCAAAAAGATCCATCTGTCCTTCATGCGCTCATGCCCTGGTGGTGTCTTTTCCTCCTGCATCACAAAGGTTTTGTTTGGCATCTTCATCCAGGAGGGCCCTATTTCATCTCAGCTGAACACTTGTTGAATGATGTATTCTTCTGCCTTTCATGAATTCCACAAATTCTTTCTCATAGGCTACACTTGTCAGAGCTAGAAACCTCACCATGTCTTATCACACTGTTGATGTCACTTCTCTTGTGAAATTTATCAAACCACCCTATACTGGCTTTAAATGCATCACCTATTGCACTTGTAGAGGGGTTTTCTTATAGTAAATAATGGTGAATTTGGGGGCTTTTTCACAGATCATAGCTTCACTAACGCTATCTCCTTCCAGCTGTTTCTCATTCCACCACACTAACAAAAGTTTTCCACCTCTTCCAACACTCACATCCTCTGCTTGGTTGAGATCATTGTTCCTTCTGCCACATTATATCCTTTGATAGCATCTTTATTCTTCAAAATAGTTGAGATTGTCAATCTTGCCATCTTGTACTACAAGGCCAGACCAGTCACATGAATAGCACATGTATTTTTTCCTACAATTTCTCTTTCTTGGAAATTCAATGGTTATTTTCTTCAAAACCTTCCTTTTGCCACTCTTGCCCTCCACTTTTTTTTTTACCCTCATTATTTCACATTCTTGTCACCTTCATTAATGTTTTGCATATCCTGGTTACCATTGTTAACTGCTCTGCATTTTCCTCTTGTGACCATGTTCACTCTGCACTTTCTTTGAAACCATGCTGGACTGAATGATACTGTACAGTACTGTACATGCTAAGAATCACACAGGCACAAACTTCACAGCAAGTGTATACAAGTCTGTCTGTGACCACGATCTTGATTAGAGGAAGGTACTTGTCTTTATTTTCTCTGAATTAAATCCATAACCACCCAACCACACAACTACAGCTGTGTAGACCCTTTTTTCCCCTACACTGCTAAGGGAAATTCATCTGTTCTACAGAGAATGAAAATAAAAAAGAATCTTGTCATATTTTGATCATCCAGATCTCATTAAATCCTCTCCCACCACTAATCCATAAATTCTTGGATTATGGGATAATTTAGACTAAGGCTTTATGTGGTCACACTCTTGGCAAGACTCACAAGAACATCTTGTATTATGCTTTAGAATGTGAAAGTAAATGTTTCATAGCTGTTTCTTTTCCACCTTAAGACCTCGGTAGCACCTACATTTAGATCAGGTCTTGGTGCCTATGGTTTGATTGCCCTCTTATTTTGCAAGCATATAAAAAATACACAATCAGAGAGAAAATTGGATGTCTCTTTGACCTAGGAACTCATACTCAAAATAATAGACCATATCTTTATCTGGCAAATAATATTTTCTGGAAAATTGTAAAGAAAAGCTAATGTAGCAAAATTGAAGTTTTCTATTCTTAGAAAGTCCTGCCTGATAGATAGACCCTTAACCGACATCTGTGAGCTTAGATGATAAACAGTTTCTTACATGGACATAAAAATTTCCTTAAACAATAAGAATGGCTCATCACTGTGCTTAGACAATTTGTATAAACAATATGCTTCACCCTGAATATTCTGTGGACTCCCTCTTGTTTCTGGAATTTGGATCCATGCTAAGCAGAAGTTTCCTGGATGACTAGCCTCAATAAAAGTCTTAAATATTGAACCCATAATAATTTTCCCTTGTGGACAGCAATGCATATTCAAGTGATAACTCATTCTTGGAAGAATGAAATGTGTTCAATGAGAAGCCATTGGCAGTGTCTGTAGAAATCTGGCATCTGGCTTCCTTTGCATTTTGCCTCACTTACCTTTCTCCTCTTTATTGATTCTGGTTTGTATCCTTCCACTGTAACAAATATTAGGCATGAGTAGACTTATGTGTTGAATTCTATGAGTCTTGGTAGCGAATCACTGAGCCTAGTGCATGTTTGAGACCCTTCACATACTTTGTAAAATGAATAATTCTATTTTCACAAAGAGTTGGACCCAGCTGAGATGCAAGAATATTGCTGTCAATATGCAGAAAATTATTACTTCCACCAAAATATTTGCTTCATATATTTATTTTATTAATTAATGTCATGACTAGTTTATCATGACATTTTCATTTGCCTCCCTTCTCTCATTCTCAGATCAGTCACTAACTCAATTTGAGTATGTTGAATTTATCAAAAGATATTTCTTGCCCCCTCCATATATTTTCTCATTCTGTTCCCACGACTTTAAGTGCCTTCTCACTCCTGTTGACAGGGCCCTTTTAAGGTGCTGAGAGGCCAGGTAGTGGAGCGCTGCTGTGATACAAATGTTTGCCTCCTGAAGTCTATATTTTGGAAAACCATGCCCCAAAGTCATCTTTTAATAGTAGGCAGCGTTAGGTTCTTTGGCAGCTAATTGCATCTTGAGGGTTCTTCCTTGATGAAATGATTAATTAATTCATGAATTAATGGGTTATGGGGTTATGGAGAGAGTAGCTCTTCTATAAAAGGGAGCTCTCCTTGTCACACTTGCTTCATCTTGTCAAGTGGCAACCTGAACTTCCTTACAATTCCACAGAGAGTCCTCACCAGCAAGAAAACTCTGAAAAGTACTAAAGAATATGTCACACTCACTTTCTAGTTGCTCTCTGGAATATACATAATGTGTCACAGTTGGATACCATGGAGTGGAGATGTGAGAGCAGTATTTTTGTGTCCTGATCGTGGGTCCAAACTGGCCTCTATCTTCTGAGGCAATTCACAGAATGAATAATATGCGACTGTGTCTCACCCTAGGAATGCCTGAGTGGAGTACTGTTTTCAGAGAGTGATGGGAATCTCTCAAACAACATCAATGACCCCAAAATAAATTGTGAAAAAATAGTCACAGTACTGGAAATTTTGTTTCATAAGTCTGTAGGACACTGAAAAAATTCTGGTACCTTTTGTTTGATCTTGGAACCCACTAGTGTTTGACTTTGAGTTACAAATTTTCTTCTAGCGAGAACCAGCAGCATCTCTTGAGATCCACACCATGTTGGAATTTAGCGCGCTCAGAAACCAACCAGCCAGCTCACTGCCTTGGTAAATGGCTGTGGCCTGGCAAGCTGCAGCTGCCTCAGGGAAGAACCATCAGCCTTTCCTGAGATTCTCACCATGTTGGAACTTAGGGTGCTGGAAAACCAAGCAACCAGCTTGCCTCCCTGGTAAGTGGCTGTGAGCTTACCAGTGCACAGGCTGAGATTCAAACATCCATATCTCTCCCCAACCACCACCATTAGCAAGTGATCTGAGATCTGAGCATCTCTTTCAAGGTTGACTATATGCAATGTAGCAAATAAGGGGGATTTCCTTCTACCATCTCTTTGAAGGCAAATATTTTTATCACTGTTTTGCTTTGTTCTGATTAATGGTATTGCTCTATTCAATATTCTGTTTTGATAAATTCTATAATATTTTGCATTTCCTTTGATTTTGCTATACCTGATTGAAAGAACAACTATTGTGAAGAAAATGAGATATACTATGGTACCTACTACTGTTATCCTGGTAACCTGCTGTGAAGTTCTGTACCAATTTGACTACACTGTCTCAATTGGCTTTGTTCCTTCTTGTTCTGTGGTATTTTACTACTTTAAAAATAAAAAATAAATAAGTAAATTTTCTTCTAAATCCAAGCAATGGGGTTGGTTGGACCTCCTGGCTGTCTGAACTCAGAGAGTTGCACAGGATATTAGAAAACACACTTTTGGCCATTAGACCTATCAAGTGCCCCATAAAAACAATTCTTCTACCATTGTAGTCCTCCAGGCCATTGACCCCCTCCTTACACTCATGACAATATGCACCTTCTGTCTTTGCCTCTTTCTAAGTTTATTTAGATTCATGATTCATTAGTAATCCTTTAAAATCATTCTTATCTCAACCTTCATCTCTGCAGTCAATTATCCTAGCTCCAGAGTAATTGCTATTTGCTGGAAAGAAATTTTACAACTATGCTGGGCCCTATAAGGTCATGATCACTAACATTAATAGCACTTTCTTGGCAATTCTAATGGTTTTCTGGTAAGGTGCATCTCTCATAGGGAAAGTAACAGTATGGAAGGTTTTACGGAGCAGAGAAGTGAATATAATTGGAACCATAAAAATGATAATAAATAATACATATATAAATGCATTTTCCCTAATTACAGATGTAACAAAAGTCCATTTGAATCTTTAGGCTAGTAGTGGGAACCAGAAAACAGTATTCCACAGTGGATTCTCTGGTTTTAGATGTGGAGGTCCCACAGATCTGCAGGACTGATAATTTGGTGAAAATGATGAAAAATTCTGAAAACTACTATACTTGCAATCATATATTATATTTATTATTTATAAAAGGAATGCAAATCAGTAGAAATAATCAAAGGAGGCATATGTAGGGTTTGTTATAGGAAGAGATACAGAACTTCTGTGAATGCTTCCCATAGAATTAAGGCATGTCAGCCTCCTGATCTATCAAAGTATTCACTACTCAAGGCATTCATTGAGTTTGATGACCACAGCTACAGTTTCTTTCTGCAAATGGCTGGACTCAGACTCCAACTTTCTTCCTCTCCCTGAGGCTAGCATTTGAATTCATATCATATAGCTAACAACTGCGATTATTTAATCACATGGTTGATTTTTCTTGATTGCGCAAGCCACATCCTAAACTGGCTTGTTAACACAAACTAAATACTGGACCACTATGAGTCAATTTAATTAGCATAAACTCAAAGCCTACTGTGAAAAATAAAGCAGTCATATCACTCTGGAACTCTTAAGGGATTAAAATTTTTCTTTAGAGCAAGAGACAAGGGGTAAATATTTTTATGGTGCAATGGCCACGCTGGTTACATTATTAGTACATTTACATTGTTAGTACATTTACCAATAAAGAATTGGAATATACAGGTGCACAAATGTTAGGAATCACATAGTATTTTCTTCTGCCTCTTGACTTACAGTTCTTTTAAGTCAAAGTAAACTAATTTGCAGTTTCATCTCTTGTCATTTTTACTACCACCACAGGCAGTGATTAAAAATCTGTGCCTCAGTTTTCTCATTTTAAATGATGAAAATAAATCACCTACCTCAATATTAATTACTTCTTACCTATTGCAACTGTTATGCTTTATGTCTGGATACCCCCTCCAAAGCCTTATGTAGTCATGGGGGCAGGTTTCTACATACAATATAAGAGATGAGAAGAGTCTTCTCTTTTTACTCTTGTTGCTTTTGGTACCTGAAGCCACCATGAACTACTGCTCTCTGCCATGAGCCAACCTGCTTTGGAGTCAGCTTAGTATTGATTGAAACCTCCACAAACTGTGAGCTAAATAAACCCTTCCTTCATTAATTTGGGATGTCAGGTATTTTGTCTCAGTAATGAGAGAAAAGTAACCAAGACAAAATTTGGTACCAGAGAAGTGGAAACATTGTTGTGACTATACCTGACCAGGTGGTTCAAGAGTCTTTAGGAATGCCTTGTTGGAAAAGTTTGGAAAGGTTCATAGATGTGACCTGAAAGAGTAGGGCAGGAACACCTTAGGCTGTTCTGTGTTAGAGATTCTGTTCAAAGCTCAGAATATCAGAAATCTCATAGAAATTTTGCTGGTAAATACCAACCTTAGTAGGTTTCTTCTGAGAAGAAAGACTACACTGAGTTTTGGACTCCAGGTGAAAGCTTGTCTGTACTTTGCTCGTATCCAGAGATTTTTATCTGATACTGAAATTAAGAATTCAGACTAATTAATTGGGCAGAAGAAATTTCAAGGCAGCTGAATTTTGAGGCAGTGGCATAGCTATTGTTGGAGGGTTTTTGCCAGATTTATGTTGCAAATCATGAGCAAAGAGTCCAGAAGGATGATTTAAAATGTTGAGAGTTTGGCCAGGAAAAAAGCTCCAGTAAATCCAGGGGTTGGAAAGATAGAGCTGAAAAGATCTTGATTGCTGAGAGGAACAGGAGAATATACAAGGTGGCCTGAGGGCATCAAAAGAAGCAGGAAGTTTTTACCTTTTGCAACCTCAAAGCTGAAATAGTGAAAGACTTTGATTTGAGCAGAAAGCCACAGAGCACTACATTCCAGAATTTCAGGTCAAAGACAGAAGCCATGGGAGCTACAACCACCAGAAGTGCCATAAGAGTGGAGTCATGCAAGCCTTTTGGAACTCACATTTTACCATAGACTTCAAGTGTTCCACATGGATTTCCAGGACTTAATGTTTGCCCTGCTGGATTTTGGACTTGTTTTGGTCACATTACTTTGTATTCCCATTTGTACCTTTTGGAATGGGAATGTTTATCTTGTGCCATTGAAAGTTTAAAGTGTTTAAATTTCCTTTCATTTGTACAGTGGCTTGCAGCTAAGAGTTTGCTTTATATCTCAGAGGAGACTCAGAATTTGGACTACTCAGCAACGCTGAAACTATTAAAATGTTTGTGATTCTTAGAGATGGACTAAATGTATTTTGCATAAAGAATGTACATGCATCTTTGGGGGGCCAAGAGCATAATGTTCTGGTTTGTGTCTGGGTGTCCCCCCAAAGCTTAATGCAATCATAGACACAGGCTTCTATAGCATATGATTAATTCATGGCTCAATACTGGAATTATGGATGTGAGTGCTACACCCAAGTGAGTATGGCCTACATACAATATAAGGGACAGAAAGAGTATTTTCAGAGCATTCCTTCTCTTTTGCTCTTACTGCTTTTTCTGTCTTCCACTGCCATGAATTGTTGCCCTCTGCCATGAGACACCCTTTCTTGGAACTATCGGATTATGGACTGAAATATCCACAAACTCTCAGCTAAATAAATCTTTCCTTCCTTAATTTTGGTCATTGAGGATTTTGTTCCAGTAATGAGAGAGAAAACTAACCAACACAATAACCTTTTACTGGTTTCCACTCTAAATATTAGAGTCTTTGTCTTTTTTCATTTTCACATTGTTTCTAGAGGATACTAAAAGTTACAAATCTAGGGAATTCTGTGGACTAACCAAAGATAAAATAATTTTATGGTTTAGTTACTTCAGTTATATTCCTTTAGCTCAAAAGTGTGAAAAATTTTAACTGAGAAACTTTTTCTTACTCTTCTTTTCCAAAACAAGAAATGGAAAACTCTACCCAGAGAAGGACATAGTAAGCAATATAACTGACCTTGCAATTGTACAGTCCCTGGATAATACTATATTGAATTTTGGTTTGTCTTGGGGTTAAATCATCCCTATTCCCTTGGGGTGATTTCATTCTGTAAGCATCATTATGTCTTTTATCAACTCCAGATGTTTCTCTTGCTGTACGCTGACAACTGGGAAGAGATCTCAAATCTTGGTATTAACACTGCAGGATAAGGTTGGGCTTTTGAAAGGGTTTTTCTTTTCTAGAATTCCTCTAAATTATGTGTGCAGTGGCTCATACTGGACCATCTCCTGAACCAATCATTTTATCTTGGAAAGACTAGGCACTATGATTAGAAGAGGTCAATCGGATACTACCTTTAAAACAGGGCCTCAAGTTAACTTTATCTAAACCACATTAAGTCTGACTTTCTGAAAAGAGGAAAGGTAAATTTTGAAAGTGGGGATTGATGGATACTGCATAGGCAACCTACACATTTTCACTGTAACCAGCCTCTTACAAATGTTATCTTCCTTTTATCATTAAGACTATGACACTCTCCAGTGTCCTTTCTTCCTCTTTGCTTCTTTTGCTCTTTCTGCCTCTAAACACTTCCCAACTTAATTTCATCCTACCTCTCCTTCACCCATATTCCCTCCCTCCTTTTAGTTATTTCTTGCTTCAACTGCATTTAAGAAATGTCATTAATCAAAGTGCAAAATCATCTAGCCAACAGATATACTGACACAGAGTTGATCTTCTTAACTTTTAATAGTCTTTCTTATCTTTGAGTAGTTCCTCACACCCCAAAAACTATCTTCAAGAGTATTCTTCAATTAACTATCTCTCTCCTATAAGAAAAGCAGATAGAAAAAAATTAATCATGGACTCACTCTAAAAAATCGAACCACCAATATGCTGGGAAGAGTGCTCTTGACTTTGAATGTCCCAACTTTCATAGCACAGTTTGTTACACCATCACAGAGATGAATGGGTCTGTCTGTAATAGCTCGAAAATAGGGTTCATAATTCTTTGACATGTGATGCTTACAAAAGCATTTGATTTTAATATGCAGCTGTTTTGTCAGTTGAAACACTTTCTGACCTATATCCTTTCCTCTGTATAGCTTCTTCAGCTGGGGAGGAAATGCTACCATGGCAACATGTCAGCTGTTGCTACCTCCTCATAGCGTCAATTGTCTCTTCAAAAGCAATTAAAAATTTCAAAGCCACTTTCAGTGAAATACAATGGCAGTGCAAGTAATCTCCACATCCTGTTGCCTCAGGGAATGATATGTAAAGACTCTTGGATTTCTTTAAATTACAGATATCCTTACACAAAAAGTGAATCAAATTTAAAGGTCACAGAAATTCTACCTCTCTTTTGATGAACTTCTGCAAAGAGAGGGATTCTCTCTGAAACAGATTTTTGAATTTTTTGTCCAAATGGAGTGATGCTTAATTCACCGCTCTTTAAAATTATGATTTTGGGTTAAACTGTCCGTTTCTTTCTCTACTGCCTCTTTCACTTTAATTACAAACCTTAAGAATTGTGTTTCTTTCTTGATCACTTTTTCCCACAGAGAAATACAGTTTTGTAAGTTCTAATGAGTTAAAGCACATTCAGAAATGGGTTCAGACATGCTTGTCTTCCTTGCTCGGGAACCAAATGATTCATTCCATGCTATACATCATATATTTTTAATTTTATCTTCCATATCTTTTTAAAAAAAATAACATGAGTTTTGGTTTTCAAACTATTACATGTTTGTTTCTTGCTCCACTGTGGGACAAGCCTTCACTTTGACCTTCCAATTCATTGATTGCTTTTTTGAGCTACATATGACCTATTATTTTTTGTACTGATTGTGACACTTTGCGGGGACACTTTGTCTTTTCTTTCACTTTAGAACTTGTGGTGACCTATAACATGATTGTCTGTGGTGCTGAATTGGGAAGAATGATACAGTTGATAGCAGAATGGCATGAGGTTGGAATAAACAATAGCTTTTGTTTCATTCTACTCTGAGTTCATTTTTATATCTTTAGTTCAAAAGGCAGATGCAGACTAGAATCTGGCTTTTGGCATTTGCATATCTATGATGAGATAGAATAATTGGTACTCCCTAGGGAAACATGATTACTTACTTGATTTTACCATGGTGCTTCTAGCTTCACCACGCACTGGATCGTTTCTGTGCCAAAAGTGTAGATTAAGCAGTTGGGAAGAAGAAACTCTAAATAAAGAGCCATATTAAGATATGGATCCATTTCTCTGTAACCTAAATTACTTTTGATTCATTCACAGCCACAAGTCATCTTTCTGTGGTTCTTCTGTGGTGGAATAAGGTTACAACTTCCAAGTTACAATCTGTAGGGTGACTTGGTGAGCAAAGGTGGAAAGCAGTCAGTTTCTATTCCAGCATTGTGGAGATTGCAAAGATCACTTTCATTCCCATATTACTGGCAAGATTTAAGTATTCAGGTCACATTGAGCTGCATATGAAGTTGAGAAAGTGAGTCTTTAATTTAAGGTTCAAGAGTTCACCTAAAACATTTCAGGTAAAATAAAAGTACCTTCTAAAGGACAAGTAAGGGTTTGTAAATCTTTCAATCAATATCTAAGCCTATCTACCTTTGATATACCCTGAAAACAACCCAAAAACAAGTTAAGCAAAAACCAGAAACCACTGCCTTGAGTCTACTGTATTTTCTAGCTGTTATCTCACTTTATCTTTTTTTGTTTGTGACAAACTTCTCAAGCCTGAGAGCCAGCCAGTCTCTATTTTGATATTTCCCTTACCCCTGAAGCTATATTTCTCCTTAAGCCCCTTATAAAATCAGCAAGGTTCTTTCACTAGTTTTAAAGAATATACTTAGATGTGATAACTTTAATTCATTTGGAAACAGTGTTAGAATCAGACACATTTCTAGGGGATGAGCTAGGACAGTGAAAGTAAAATCACTCCCAACGTGTTTATGTTCTTTGTAGAAGACAGGAAATACATATAACACTTGATAAGGTTTCATTTCACCATTTTGATAAAGACTAGAAGGTCCAGGCTTAATGATTCCATGAATCCCTGGTTGAATGAGAAAAGCCAGGAGCACACAAGGCAGGAACATATCTGTTTTTTCTCCATTATGTTTCTAATAACAAGTATAGTGAATGACACAGCGAAGGTAATAAGCATTTGCTGAAAACCATAGAGAATTAGAATTGGCCATGTGTTTACTTAATTGGTTTAATTGGATGTTAAAATGTACTCTTCATCTTTTGCAGTTGTATGAGACCTTATGTTCTTGAATGTACACACACATACTTCCAAGTAGAGTAGAAAACAAGGGAGTGAAATAAAGCTTGGATACAAATATGCACAATTACTAAGTTGTAACTTTGAGAAATTCACTTAATCTATGAAAGTTCCTTACCTATAAATGGATTTAATCTGAGGTACTTGATAGTGGTTTTGTACTGAAGTGATATAAAGAAACATAAATATCATAAATGGCCCGTATATGTTGATTCTTGTATTAATTGAGCTATTAAGAAAATGGAGAATTCACATATTTCTCTTCTCAGTAGTAGAAAACATGTGAAAGTATAAATGGAAATACTTTCCTCTTTGAAATTTGTTCTCTTGACAAAGTTGTTCTCTTCACAATAGATTATTAGATGCTTTGAAATTTACAGAGAAGGATAATTGGTGCTCATAATATGCTTCAAGCCTGATCCTTATGTTGTCATAATTGCAATTATTTCTTTCTAATTAAATAAAGTGAGTAATGAGTTTGTTTATAGTTGTATACTGTAGGGTCTTCCCCTCTCTAGTTTTGCTATTAAAATTTTTGAAACTCAAAAAAATTATATATAAAAATTTCATTCATTATTCCATTAGGTACAATTAAACCATATTATTCTATATATATGATCATTTAATTCTGTTTATTTAAGCTGCTTTGTGAACTATGGAAAAAGCTTCTCTGAAAATTTCCTTCTCAAGCTTTTAAGAACAAGTATGATAATATTTAGTAGCATTCTTGATATTATTCCTAATTGTGATGGCAACAAAGAAAAGTCTTTGTGATTCTAGATCTATAACTTTTCATATCAAACAGTACGACAGGACAGGAAACACCTGTCATTTCTTTCCCAAATACACATATTTAAGAAAAAGCATACAATTACCTGTCACCATAGCCTCATTCCAAACAGTTTTCTTGACTTGTTTTCTTTGCTCTCTTCTCCTTCCTTACCAACCTAAACTGTTGCAATATTCCTGAAAACTGAAGTTGTCTGAATCAATATTTCTGTCTGTTTCATTTTGCTTAAATCCTTCTACACCCTGTTTCAGGTCAGCAGAGTCACATAAACACTGTCACATGCTTTTTTGTTGCTAAGGGCAACAATATAGATGGCAAAAAAAACCCACAAAAAAAACCATCTTGGCTATCATAATGTCACATGTTACACACACAAACACATGATGGTTTAAAACAGCTTAGACTGTGTCAGAGCAGTTTTCTGAGGGGGACTTATGATTTTAAATGCCATGTGACTTTGCAGCCTTTGAAATATTAAATAAAATTATTTTTGTGTATGTGTTATCTAAAACAATGTAGTTGCCCTTCTGACAATTAGACTAAATGAAGAGCCCCAAATGGATTTATAACAAACCAACTATTTTGCCTTCATAGTGAAAATAGACTGTCTTTGATTGTTCAGTTACTGTTTCTCTTGATTTTAGATAGCAATTTATATTCAACCTTATTTCAAAGACAAAACTTGAAATATGTGAAATATATAAAACACAAGGTCATTTATAAAAGAAGATGTAGTCAAACTGATATTACATTTGAATTTCTGATCTCTGCATTTTTGCATAATCATTGTACGTACTGAAGCTCTGTTATCTTTACTTTAGTAAATGTGTTTCTCTGCTCAAAAGGACAGAACAACTAGGATGGAGAAAAGAAGAAAAGGAAAAAAATGCATATAATAGTTAAAATATTCATACACTGATCCTGTTAGTTCAGGGAAAGAAATTGCGATTACTTGTATTTCTTGATCTATTTTGCATGCCTGTTTCTTGCAATCTGAGCAACTTTGAAGATAACAATGTGCAATATAATAACTATTGTGAATTTCCTATCAGCTTGTTTTGAAATCCTGCATCAGTTCTACTATTTTGTTTTGTTTTCTTTTCTCTTAATTTCTTTAAATAAATAAGTGTTTCAGATTTGGATACTTAATATATTTTTAAATAATTGCTACTTGAGATCCACAAATACATATATAAAATGTAAATGTATTTCAGGTGATGAAGTTTATATGTAAAAAAAATGGTACAAAGTATCATTGAATTTTAAATTTAATTTTGATTAATTTTGTTTTACTTTTGTTTCTTTCATGGATCAATGATTCTCAGTGCAAGGTTTTGTTTGGATTTTGTTCATTCTGAACACCTGTCAATCATTTTGATGAACAAAATTAAACAGATTATCTTGGGAAAAATTGAATGCGATTTTCATGCAGTGAATATTCTCAAATTAAATCTCCATGGACAAAGGGAATTGAAAAACTGAAGAAATTATTCAGTTAATTAAAGTGAGAGAGAAGGGAGCATATTATCTAATTTCATGGAGTCATTATACAAGTTTTATATTACTACTGCAGATGTAAATTTATAGTGCTATTTAAATAATTGAATCATCCAAAACCTCTAAATGTTTAGTGGAACAAAACAGAAATTTGGTTTGTAAGTCACAATTAACTATATCTGTATTAGTTCTGTGTTCTCCATTTTTGGGTGAAATTGGAAGATGATTGATTTAAATCAGTAATTAGGTTTTGGATTGCTCCTCTTGCACTAACTGGCAATATGACAATGAACTTGGTTTAAGCTGTCTACTTCTCAGTTTCTTTACATATCAAAGTGAAACAATATGTAAGGTTAATATAGTTACGTGTAAACAGATTTTTAAATAACATGTATTCACACAAATATGTATTGTGCTATTAGTAGACATAAATCTACTGTTTTAGGACTTGTTAAGAGCTTCTGTGAGCTTAGTGAACTCAACTATATAATTATGTGGTATGTTTGCTGTAGTGGTTGAGAGTTCCTGATGCCCCCCTCTCTCCTTACTACTCTTAATTTGGTCTCCTAAATGTCTTTTTTTTTTAAATTTTGAAAGTAGTAAAACAACAGAACAAGATGGAACAAAACTAATTGAGACAGTGTAGTGAAATTGGTACAGAACTTCACAGCAGGTTACCGGGATAACAGTAATAGGTATCATAGTATATCTCGTTTTCTTCACAATAGTTGTTCTTTCAATCAGGTATAACAAAATCAAAGGAAATACAGAACAACATTATAGAACTTATAAAAACAGATTATTGAATAGAGCAATACCATTAATCAGAACAAAGCAAAACAGTGATAAAAATATTTGCTTTCAAAGAGATGGTAGAAAGAAATCCCCCTTATTTGCTATATTGCATATAGTCAACCTCACAAGATATGCTCAGATCTCTGGCTCCCACTTGCTAATGGGAGGGGGGAGTTTGATTGTCAGCCCACACGCCAATAGGCTAAGGCAAGCTGGTTGCTTGGTTTCCCAGCACCCTAAGTTCCAACCTGGTGCGGATCTTGGGAGATGCTAATGGTTCTCGCCCTGGGATGGCCACAGCTTGCCAGGCCAAAGCCATTTACCAAGGCAGCAAGCTGGCTGCTTGGTTTCCCAGCACCCTAAATTCCAACATGGTGCAGATATCAGGAGACACTGATGGTTCTCGCCCTGGGGCGGCCATGGCTTGCCAAGCCACAGCCACTTACAAAGGTGGCAAGCTGGCTCTCTGTTTTTTTTTAAGAGCACCTATTTCTTCAACCTTAAGTGTAAGTCTGTTTCCTTTAGCACCCAAATCTTAACATTTTAACTTACCAAGGAACTGGACATCTAGAATCCCCAGTTCATATAACTACTGTGTCTCAGAAATGTATTTATTGTATATTTTTTGAAAAGCCTTTTTGAAGAGTAGGAAGAATTGAAAAACTGTAATCTGAAACACAGAAATCTGGCCCCTGGAGTTTCTTTTCTGAATGATACCAATGCTGTCAGCTTCACTATTTTGGGATTCCTGTTACCATTACTCTGAAGCTTAATTTCCTTCTTTACTCACAATTATGGAATGTTTGTCATCAATATGAGTTGGCTGCTCCCTATGCCTAATGGTATAGATTTTGCTCAGCTCCAGTTCCAATACATAAATCAACTTTAGCTATTGTACTGTTAAGCTTTCCTATTTCTGGGACAAAATATCTGATGAATGCAATTTAAGAAAGGACAATTTTAATTTGATTCATGGTTTCAGAGGTTTCAGTCCATAGTCAGTTGGTTCCAAGGCAGAAGTGTCAACGTCTGCTCAACCCATAGATGCTGGGAAGCACAGCGCAAGGAAAGAGTACTAACAAAGGTACACTACAAATGAATGCCCAAAGCTACACAGTTCCACCAATTGAGCCCTGCCTCATAAGAGCAGGTTTAGATATAAGCATGTTGATGAATCCATTGATGCATACAGTTTTCCAGAACTAACTGACATGACTACATTTTTGAAAAATGCATTCAGAATTTTCCTTAACTTTACTATCCAATGCTTCTTTATAGAATTGAATTGATCCTTGAAAAAATAATGAGATAACAAATGAAACAGCCATAGATACTTATGAAAAAATGACAATTTTTAATGAACTGAACTTGTTTGAATTTTATTTAAGCAATGTAATTTGAGACATGGACATATTTCTTCCTGTCAGCTAAGAAAAAGAAATTAAGCATAAATCAACCCAAAAAAGAAGAATATCTTTAATATTAGTATGGACAAATATTGCTTTATGGAAAGCAATAAATAATTAACTTTATAACTTCCAGACTAGGATATAGGTTAAAATAATTACACATCACATAAAGTTTGAGAAACTCTAAATGTCAGTAATTAGAAAACTATCTCTAGCTCTACCCAGGAAAAGTCGTATTACACTGGTAAATGTAAGAGAAATGAGATGTTGGTGCAGAGAAGGGAGAAATACAGAAGACACGTAGAGTGCTTATTAGTAAAGAAGTGTGGGGCATATGAACACGATAGCAATGAAGGATGATGGCAAAGAAAATAGTGACAGATAGTGATGATGAAGAATATCCAAATCCTACAAAATAGGCAAAGTTTTGATTCTACTCTAAATGTAATAAAATCTAACGACAGTGTATTAACCAAGGAAATAAGTACTATGATCTAATTTTCTTTTCATAATGTCACTAAAAGTACTAAAAAAATAAATTATGGGTAGTAGAAAGAGCTACTCTTAGTTGTAAGTACAGGATTAAGATTTGGTCTGGGACCAGCAATATAGCTCAGTGGCACAGAGTCTGCCTGGCAAACATAAGGTCCTAAGTTTGATTCCCCGTGGGGGGGCAGCTTGGTCTTGGAAGGGGGAATGTCAATAGAGATAAAGGAATTTAATTTTTATTTGTGCAGTAGAATCAGTGGTACACGATGGAGATACGAAATAAGTAGAAAAAAGCACCAGTAAAAGCTCCCACATTTGTGCCTGTAGTACCTAAATGAAATAACAAAAAGCAAATTATAGAAAGTTCACTAGAGAAGATTCCTGTGAGGGAGTAAACCTTGGTAAGTTTTGAGCAAACTGTGAATCAGAAGGATAGGTAGGTTTTATATGGGGAAAAGAGGAAAGAATAATTAAGGAAGGATATTGTTGCACATATGTGATAAACATGGGTACACCTTTGATACTGAAAATCATTAGACTTAAGTAAAAATAGAACTAGAATTTTTTTAAATGTTAAAATTATGATTCTGTCCAGCAATGAGTGTAGCCAATCAAATTATAGAATGGCAATATTACTTTTGAAATGAATCACTAAATAGATTAGGTTTGGAAAAAATTTATAACATTCAGATGATAGAATTATGATAAAGAAAAGAAAAAACTATGAATATTCAATAAGAAAATGCAATAAAGATATGAATTTATAATTTACAAAAGAAGTTCAATGACCATTAAACTTATAAAGCAGTGACTATGAGAAATCAACAGATCTGAGACCTAAACAAGAAACCATTTTAAGATATAAAATCAGTAAGCACTTCTTTTTTTCAAGAGTGCGCCATTTAAGTTTATCAACAAAATTGGCTTGGAGAAGTGCCTAGAGGATTAGAAAAGCATAAATCTGGATATGGCTGGGTGGGTCATGGAGATATGACCTTTGCTACTGTATCTTGTTTCTGCCTCATTATTCTCTGATGCTACTTCCCTACACTGCTTCCCAGCTCAAATAAACTAACTTTGTTCTTATATAATCTTCTTCTGTGCTATTTCTGCCTTGGAGCCTGTGACCCATGGATTAAATACCTAAAGCCATGACCATACAAACAAACAACCTCTGATCCTTTAAATTGCGAGTGCCATGTAATTTGTTCCAGAAATTGACTATCTGCTAGTACATAAAATTGTCACAGAGCTTTTTGCAATAGGTTTGCTGAGAGAGCACATGTATAGTGAAAACCACCACTAAATCAAAGCCAACATGGGAAAGGAAAAGACTCACATTAATGCTGTCATCATCAAACATGTAGATATGGGCAAATCCCCTACTAGTGGCCATCTGATCTACAAATGTGGTGGCATTGACACAAGGGCCATTGAAAATTTTAGAAAGAGGCTGTTGAAATGAGGAAGGGTTCCTTCAAGTATGTCTGGGTCTTGGGTATACTAAAAGCTGAGAGTGAGCATGGCATCACCACCGACATCTCTTTATGAAAATTTGTGATGAGCAACTGTTATGTTGTTATCATTGATGCCTCATTGATTTTATCAAAAGCATGATCACGGGCATATCTCAGGCTGATTGTGCTGTTCTCATTTTTGCTTCTGGTGTTGGTGAATTTGAAGCTGGTATCTCCAAGAATGGATGTCTATGAACATGCCCTTCTGGCTTACACATGGGTTGTGAAACAACTAATTATTGGTGCTAACAAAATGAATTTCACTGAGGGACCATATATCTAGAAGAGGTAGGAGGAAATTGTCAAGGAAGTCGGCACCAAGTTGTGTTTGGAATGATGACAACAAACTGGAGCCAAGTGGTAATATGCCTTGGTTTGAGGAATGGAAAATCACTCATAAAGACAGCAATGCCAGTGGAACCACTGCTTGAAACTTTGAATTGCATCCTTCTACACATTCACCCAACTGACAAGTCTTTGTAGCTACGCCTCTAGGTTGTCTACAAAGTTGTTGGTATTGGTACCATCCCTGTGGACTGAGTAGAGACTGGTGTTCTCAAAACTGGCACGGCAGTCACTTTCACTTCAGTTAATATCACAACTGAAGTAAAGTCTGTTGAAATGAACCATGAAATTTTGAGTGAAGTTCTTCCTGGAGACAATGTGGGCTTCAATGTCAAGAATGTATCTGTCAAAGATATTCATCATAGTGATGTTGCTGATGACAGAAAAATGACCCACCAGTGGAAGAAACTAGTTTCACTGCTCAGGTGATTATCCTGAACCATCCAAGCCAGATCAGTACTGGCTGTGCCTCTGTAATAGGTTGTCACACAGCTCACATTACTTACAACTTTGCTGAGCTGAAAGAAAAGATAGATCACTGGTCTGGTAAAGAGCTGAAAGATGACCACAAATTTTTTAAATCTGCTGATGATTGTTGAAAATTGTTTCAGAAAAGCCATTGGTTGTTTCACAGTTTGCAAAATGAGACAGTTGCTGTGGGTGTCCTCAAAGCAGTGGACAAGGAGGCTGCTGGAACTGGCAAGTTAACCAAATCTGCCCAGAAAGCTTAGAAGGCTAAATGAATATCATACCTGACACCTGACACCCTAGTCTTAATCAGCAATGCACCAATGCATCCAATTGGTCATTTAAATTTCATAGTGAAAAAATGGTTAATGATAATTGTGCATTATAAAACAGACAGAAGGGATAAGGTTTTGTGGATGGCTTGTTTTTGTGGGGGTAGCAGTTTTAAATTCTTAGTTTTTAAAATCAACACTTTATTTATTTATTTTGGGTACTGGGGATCGAACTCACAACCTTGAGCTTGCCAGGTGCACTTACAAGGCTGAGCTAAAATCCTGGCCAAAATCAACATTTTTTAATGGAAACAACCAAAAATTTGCCACGAAATTTTGAGACCCACTAAAACAAAGTTTGCAGATTTTTTTTTTGTTGTTGTTGTTACCGGGGATCGAACTGTAAAACAAAGTTTATTGAAAAAAAAAAAAAGAAAATTGTAACAAAGAACTGGGATCATTACAATATCCATTCTGAAATACCATGTATTTTAGAAACCTTTGGAATTGGTCTGTGGAGTTTGGAAAGCTTTGGAGATGGAGGGTAGAGAAACTCCCAAATGGTATAAGTGGAGTCTCAATGATGATTTTAGTCAGAGGTCAGAAGATCAGAATAATGATAGAAATGTGAAATAAATGCCAGGCTCAGGAGGTTTTAGCTGGGAACGAGGAATATAGGAATTAGACTAGAAATCATGCATATTACACACTGACAAAATTATCAATGTTTTTTCCATGTTTAAGACTTTCTGGAAACCTGAGTTTAATGTTTTTGGATAAATTGATCTGTTGGACGAAATTTCAAGACAGCCCAACAAGTGGGCCGTAGCATAGATGCTGTTGGTTGTTTTTAGCTATATTTAGAGGAAAATTATAAAACAAAGCAAAATATGGAAAGACTTAAATTTGGGCTTGGATATGGAAAGACTTAAATTTGGGCTTGGAAAGAGATATGGTTGCATTAAAAATAAGTACTTTGAACCAAAACAAAAAGAAAGATGTTTTAAGAGTATCCATAAAGTTACACAAAGTAACTAAGAGTTCATAGAGTCTTCCAAGATTCATTTCATCTACTGCATCACCTAGACATCAGAATTGTTGCACCCAATATTCAATAGGGCCAGGACAAAATTTCTTTTATCCACTTAATGTTTGTTTCAACACAGAGAATGCAAGAGTTGTGGTGTTGTAGAGGTTTACACCTAGATTGCAAAGTAAGGCCTAGAAAGCCAAGGTAAAAGCCTAAAAGGTTAGTGTGTAGACCTGTGAGAATGACTCTGAAAGTGAAATGGATACCTGAGGACAGAAACATGTAATATTTGCTGAGAAAACTACAAGCAATGAAAGAGGCCAACCCAAGAGAGAGACCACATAGGCTGCAAATGCCCAGACCACATGTTTAAGGCCCCAGATGCTGGACATGGAGGTACAGGATTTAGAGTTTGCTGTGCTGGGATTTGGTCTTGATTTGGCAATATTCTACTCTATCTTCCTATTCCTTCTATTTGGAGTAAGAATATTTACTTCACATAATTATATATCGAGAATATATAATTTGCTTTACAAATTGTATAAGGGTTGATGAATAAAAGTTTTCCATGATCTCAGAGATGTTGTTCTTGAACTTTTGAGCAATGTTTGAAGTGTTGAGACTTTGGAGTGGGTATTAGTGCATTTATGTTTTTATGCTGTATAGTTACATTATGTTATGTAGAATTATGCCCTTGCGTTTCTTTAGAGATCAAGTAATGACTAAAGAGATGTGTTTTTATATGAAGCTAATGAGAAGTAGAATGTGACCATTCTACTTGATTGGCTTGTGATCTGCCTAAGAGATTAGTAACTTATAATTCTGGTTATGTCTGGGTAGATTATGAAAGTACTGACCTTCATCTAGTCTATGACCTGTTCTTTCTGGTTCTGTTCTTCGCACTCTCCTAAACCTCCATAATTCTTCCTTGAGGATACCAAGCATGGACTGAATAACTGAAACCATAAACCAAAACACACTTCTGTAAGTTGCAGATATAATGTATATTTTCCCTACCAATTGGAAAGATAACCACTACAAATCAGTGTTTTTTATAATAAGAAAAAGCCACTAATGAAATAAATATGTAAAAGTTTGAACTAAATACCTAAATTCTGGTGAATTAATGAAAAAGTAATGCACATATTTAAAAATTATGGTTTTGGAGGAAAATGAGAAAAAGCTAAAAGTATATGCAATTCAGTGTTGATAGGTTTTTTTATGCAGCACAACCAAAAATCCTGTTTTAAATCATACATGTTTAAAAAGTCAGAAAAAAATGCAATCAATTACACCCATAAAGTTTATTGTAATATTTAGTATGAGATCATTGAAGTGGATTGGAATCAGTGAACATAAAACAAAAGAAAGAGTTATAAGAAACTTTGTTGAGGAAGAAAGTTAATGCAGTTTAGCAGTTCAATATACTAGATTAACCACAGAAAAATGGACAGTATTCTAATCATGGATGATTACAGAATATCAGACTTTTGTTTAAATAAAGTTGTATAGCCTTTTTGTTAGAAAGATGAACAGTTTACCATTGAAAATGTTTAAAGAATAATATTCAGTATTCTGCATGAGAAATAAAATTGAAGTTAGGTAAGAGCATAGTGGATAAATTCATGGAAGAAAAAGACAAGGAGAAAGGCTAGAAAAAGACTGAAGCCTGTAGCCAATGTTCTTCAGATCAAAGCTTACTTGTTGCATTTCAGTGGTACAGATAATAGGATTTGGATTTAAAGTCAGTGACTAGAAGACTAATATTTTTTGACAGCTCGACATACAGTCACTGAATCAGATTATAAATTAACTGTTTAAATTTATTTAATTTCCTGATGTCTGGACACCATGGCTTTACTAAACAGACATGTCATATGTAATTTACAGTAAGTATGGATCAAGGGCAAATCTCATGATACTGTCGGCTATGGTTCAGAGAAAAGAGAAACTAAAAATTTTAAATCTTAGATTATACTTCATAATGGCACCTATTCAACCAGTTTCATTTTGACTAATTGTATAAAGTAGCATCTTATGACTATACCTAAAAAATCTGAAAAATAGCAGGGTTTTATAGTGCACAACTGTAATCCCAGCACACAGAAGGCTGAGGTAGGAGTATTGCTGTGCATTTGAGGCCAGCCTGCGTTAGTTATTTTTCAGTAACATCAAATACTTAAAGAAAAATTTCCCTCAAAACAATTTTAAATAAATGAGATGTATTTAAGTTCACAAAAATTGTAAAAGAAATATCTTTTGTTCTACTAGAATGCATGAATTAATGCATGCCTTTTCATCTCTGATGTATCAATAAGAAGTATGGAACAAAAACAAAATATTCATTTTCAACTATTTTATATTTAATCCTATGCAAATAGGATGAAAAATGTCTCACAGCTCAAAATAGATTTTTTTCTGCAAAATTTTACTTTGAAAATTATCAGCCTTACAGAATTATGTGATAAATATGTATCAGCATCTAGATTATATCACTAATCTTTTATTATACTTTCTTGATCACATAATTGGTAGCCCTACTATTCATGAGTCAATTTATGTTTTTTCTGGTGCTTTTACAAAGAAGTTGCAGATATCAGTATCTTTCCCAAATATGTAAGTTTATATAGGGAATTTATTCAAGTTGTGTATTTATAGAATTATTATTTTCTTTTGATGTAAAATTTATACAAAATAAATTTTGAAATTCTCATGTGCTTTATACATTCAGTTCAGGAACCACTCACAGGACCTCCTCCTATTCAACCCAAATTTCCAACAATTTCTTCATGTTATTTTCCAGTTAATTCTTACTCCCACTATCTTAACATTCTACGAATTAGTTTTCCCTCTTCTAGAACTTC
The DNA here is from genome assembly GCA_004027455.1 of Hydrochoerus hydrochaeris. NCBI lineage: Eukaryota > Metazoa > Chordata > Mammalia > Rodentia > Hydrochaeridae > Hydrochoerus > Hydrochoerus hydrochaeris. The sequence goes on along the minus strand of PVLA01007293.1, from coordinate 24,231 downwards.
ATACGAATCAAGTGATGTGTACTTTGGCTTGTTTGTTTTAAGGTGTGTGTGTGTGTGTGTGTGTGTGTGTGTGTGTGTGTAGTTCTGGAAATTGAACCCAGGGCCTTAATACTGGGCTACATCCTTGAAAGCGGTTCTTGGTAAGTCTCTAAGTTTCCTACCCTGGTCTTCAATTTGTGATCCTCATGCCTCAGCCCTCCAGAGTATTGAAATTAGAAGTGAGTTTCAAAACAATCCCCTGATATGTACTTTTTGGTGTAAGATTTCTTTCAACACTTTGTGTTTGAGATTCCAACATTCATTACATTTCTCTTTGCAGTTGAGTAGTACTCTGTTGTATGAATAAGCCAAGGATTATCTAGGCCCCATTGGTGGGCACCTGAGGTATTTCTAGTCTGGGGTTCTTGTTGTTAACTGCTATGAACATTCTTGCATATTTTTGTGTATGTGTGTGAATATGTGTTTTCTTTTCTCTGGCTAAGTGTATGTAGGCTTAGTTTTACACTCACTGACAGACCTATATTATAAGTGGTTATATCAATGTTTCCAAAAATAATGTACAAAACCTCAGGTTGTGCTACCATTTACAATTGATGTTGTTAGTCTCTCTAATGTTAATCATCTTGTTGATGTAAGATGTTTTCTTTTTAGATTGTTTTACTATAGATTACAGAAGCAGTGTTTCTTTTTATTAAAGAGAAGAAGGAAAATAGACATAAAATAACGCAGAGTTTCTGTGTATCATTCTACCTCTCAAAATTTCAAAATATGATCCAAGCATGATGATTATTATTATGCCAGCTCTATTCCCAGCACTCTGGGAGCCTGAGGCTCTAATATTTCAAGTTCCAATTCCACCTGATCAACTTAGTGAGAACTTGTTTCAAAAACAAAACAAACAGAACAAAAGAATATGTGTGTAGCTCATTGTATAATCTTATCAAAATGATCCTCTTTATGCTCCCTTCTCCAAGTTATCAGAATTGCACTCAAGTCTTCCTTGATTTATGAATCAGAAAAGAACCTGAGAGTAAAAACTTCAAGGAAGAGCATCTCTCTTTAGACTCTACGTATTCCACCAGGAATTAAGCCGGGTTTCAGATGATCTGTGTGCTCTAAATAAGTCCTTTAATCAGGAAAATTTATCTCTAGGATGCAGACCGGTTTAACATATGTAAATCAATAACTGTGAATCATCATATTAACAGAATGAGATGCATTAAAAGCATGTGACACAATTCAACTTCCTTTATGGTTATCAACACATTAGGTACAGAGGAAATATTGCTCAAACAATAGAGGTCATGGGTGACAAACTCACTGCTAATGTCATACTCAGTAGTCTTAAGATCAGGAACAAGGCAGAGACATCCACTCTCATCTTTTGTATTCAACATAGCACTGGAAGACTATGCTATTAGTCTTCCAGTTATTAGTCAGAACAATTAAGTTATTAGAACAATTAGTCAGATATAGAAGACATTCAAATAGAAAAAAAAGAAGTGAAATGTCTTTTTGCTGATGATAACATCTTATATATACATAGAAAATCCTAAAGAACTCACCAAAATACTGTTAGAACTATTAATAGAATTCAATAAAATTACAGGATAAAAGTCAATATACAAAGTTCAGCGGCATTTCTGCACACTAACAATGAACTACCTAGAAATGGAGTTAGGAGATCAACATCATTTACAATAGCATCAAGAAACAAAAATCTTAGAGGACTAAATATATCCAAGAAAGTGAAGGGAATGCATAGTATAATCTCTAAAACATGGCTGAAAAAAATAAAGTTAAAACAAATATAGAAAGATATAGTATGTATATGGATTGGAAAAAGTTTTTTAAAAAAATCCGTACCAACCAAAGCAATCTACAGATGCAGTTAAATCCTATCAAAATAACATCATTCTTCACAAAATAGAGAAAAATTCTAAAATTTATATGGAGCTACAAAGACTCTGAATAGCCAAAACAATTTTGACCAAAAAGAACAAAGCTAGAAGTATATACCTCCTGATTTCACTACAAAGCTTTAGTAATCAGTGGATGGTAATGATGCACAGAGGACACATAAACCAATAGACTGTATAGAAAAACAAAACTAAAATCTAAATCGTTTACAGTGCATCAATGTTTTATAAAGTTTTGAACAACAAACAATGAGGAATGGATAATTTATTCAATAGATGATTTGAACAACTAGATATGCATATGCAGGATAATGAAACCAAGTCATTTTCTCAGCTTTTATACAATACAAAGTGACTAACAATTTAAACATAAGATCCAAAAATATAAACAGTTGGTATTTAGATATATTTAGATAATAATCCCAATAGCTGAGATACACATATATGGTAGTCAAGATAGCTATTAGAATAAAAGCTAAAGTCAAACTGCATGGTTTTGATCTGGGCAGTGATTTCTTGGACATGATCCAAAAGTACAGTCAACGAAGCAAAATTCTACAAATGAGATTGCATCAAACTAAAATGCTTGGGACCACAAACAAAATGATGGCTTGAAGACATAACCTGTACGTTGGGGGAATATGTTGCAAATCATATACCAGATAAAGAACTAATATCCAAAATACATAGACTACTAAATAACTGCAGAATAGTAACATACAAAAAATGGACAAAGGACTTGAATAAAAATTTCTCAGAAGATACACAAATAAATATCCAACAGATAAATGAAAAATAAACAAATGTTGATTATGTCACACAATCAGATAGATGCTCATTGAAAGCATGAGGAGCGATCACTTCACACCTGTTAGATTAGCTCTTCTCAAAAAGATGAAAGGTGTCAGTAAGGAGAGACAGAAAAGGAAACATTAATAGACTACTTAATAGACCATCAATGGCACTGTGAATTAGTGCATCCACTTTGTATAATATGGATTTTCTTTAGAAAAATTAAAAATGGGATTACTGTATACATCAGTCTCGCTTCTATGCATGTATCTAAAGGAATCAAAATTAGTAAATCTGCAGTCCTACATCCATTGCAAAATTAATCCCAGTAGTTGAGACACAGATATATGATAGTCAAAATATCTACCTATTCATCAGTGGATGAATGGGTACAGAAAGTGTGGCAAATATATACACTAAACCTTGAAAAATACTGAAAAGTTCTGTCTAGTGATTCTCTAGTCTTTCAGTGCTTTTATATACTGAGAGCGAGTGAAAATGTCTATGATTCACATAACTACTTTCAGTTACATCTCCTTTGTTTGTGTATTATTATGCTTTTTATGTCTTCTTATTATATTTAATGATACTCATTTGTTCAAATCCCTGATTGCAGGAATGATTTCTTGAATCCAGAGATTGCAGAGACCATGACCTGATAGTTTATCTTGGTCATGTGACATGGCTCTATCATGACAGCTGGTTGCAGAGCGAGGTGGGAGAAAACTTATTTTGATTTTATCATGCTACTACAGAAATGCAAGAATATTATCTTCCTCTTTTATGACTCAAAGGCAGGACTATTTACATGGAAGGTGATACTCTGAAACAAATTTCTTAACTTTTGGATTGTATATTTATGGTCATTGACAAAATGCAAAGAATTTGTCAATCTGTGTATTGAGGTTTATTTTTAAACAGATTTTTTTACCATTGGACTAGAGATGAAAAGTAACACAAATGATTGAATATGAAATAATAAATATGATTTGCTTAATAATGTGATTTTAATTTGAATGATTTTGTTAACTGAACCTTACCAGATCTTTGTTCTAATTGCTTATTTTTCTCCCCAATGAAGTAGGAGGTGAAACAATAGATAATACACTCCATAACACTAAATCAGTCTCAGGAAGGAAGCAAACCTATAATGTAATGCATTTCCTCAGATTCCAATAGTCTCGTCCAAGGAAGACAACTTAAAATAGTTTAATCTGATTAACAGAAATGACTAATAGATAAAGGAGAAACCGTAACAACTGTAGCATCTCTTCTCACAAATAAGGGCTGATTTGGTTGGTCTTCCACCTAACCAGGAGAGCATTTACAACCTTAACCTATTCCTCTAAATCTCCTTAGGATGGAACAGATCATGGTCTGACATTCTTTTCACATAACATCTCTGCCAGACAAGTAGGTTCAAGGAGAAACAATGCCTATACCCATAGGAATCTTCTATCGTGGTTCATGAGACTATTAAAGTTTGGGGAGTTCACAAATAGGTGGTAATAAGACTACTAGCTTTCTTTGTCTTCTCTACACAACCAGTGAATATAATTCTTCCTTTTGATACAAGTACATAGACAATACTAGACAGTATAGTTTAACTGTATAGATTCAGGGAGTGATGTGATTGTCTGTTTAAAAATCACATAAATATTTTCAGAAAGCATTCAACATGTAAACAGCAGAAGCCTAAATATTCTTATTGTGTCAATATTTAACCAGAATAGTGTGGTATCCAGTTTCCAAAGATAATTGTGGAGTATTTCACTCACCGTTTTTGAATGCTACTCCCCTCGTATGAAGTTGTGGTCATGTGCTGGGCTGAGCTCGACAATGCTTTGGCCAATAGAAGAAGGGATGCCCTGGGGTTTGTGAAACCAGGACTATAAAAAGTCTGCTATGCAGCTTTCATCTCCTTTTTAGAACTCTGATCTTCCCATCAGTACAATGTAGATCTTCTGGGGACAACAGGCTGCATGGAGGGGCAAAATGGAAACAAACATCTAGTCACTACCTATATTTGACTGTAAATTTGAAGACTCCAAGCAAAGCTGGTAGAGAAAGTGCTTATCTGGGCTCCAACCAGCCTAATAGAATCTGAGATGTCACACAAAGTTGGTGTTTTATATCCCTGTTTGGGGGAGTGCTTTACTATATAACAAAGCATAGCTGAAACAGTGACATTCCTGCCCATTGCTGCCTCTAAAATGTACTGAGCTTGTTTCTTTTTTCCCCCCATCAAATAAAGTCTACTTCTGCTAAGGCCATTAAGCATCAGTTCTGTTTTATTCAACTCCTTACATTTACCTCACCTATATGGGATCTCATTTGCCTAAAGAAAATCACATAGAAAATCTCATTCCCTGTATCTTGGAAAAAACATACCATAATATCCGCTTGCTTTCAGGAGCAAAAGACTAAATTAACAATACAATTTTATTCCAATTATATATGTTGCTATCAGGCAAGGTCATGTAGAAAACTCCTAAGGAAACAGAAGAGAGCTAAGATAACATTACCCCATTTGTTTAATTCTGTGCCAGATTTAAAATGGTGGTACAGTGTGAAACTGTATATATATAACATACAATGTTAATTTTAAAAATTAACATTAATTTGTGATCATGTGATAAAAAACTCAAGTCTCATTTTATGATACTTCACAAATAAAATAGCTTAAAAATAAAATAATTTCTGGGGCTATTGTATACTTTTAATGAACTTACATACTGCCTCATGATGGATTTACCTGAGCTGAGAGAAAGACTCCTATCTTTCCAAAAATATTCTGACCTAACACTTAGGAGGCTGAGATGGGAGGATGGTAAAGTTGAAGGTTAGCCTGGGCTATACAGAGAGACCCTGTCTCAGATAAGAAGTTAAAAAGGAGAAATAAAAAATAATCTGAAATGATCAGCATTTTTAATTACATAGGATGTGAGAGTCAAAGATCCTTGAACAAATTCTCTCCACACTCAGGGTCTTAGCCTATGTTGTCTTGTAAAGGTGGTGAATATGAATAAAGGGAAGTGATAGTTTTCTATGTTATTTTAAAGATTAAGAGCTATTTATGTATAAAAAACAACACAGATGTTTAAAGGTTCTTCATAGGATACAAGATATCTAACTGATCTCTAAATCTTGCTCTGCCACCAACCAAGAGTGTATAGTACCCGACTTGGCCCCTCTGTAATTCAGTGATAAGGTTCATGCATTGTATTTCGTTTATTTATTCACTCATTTGCTCAGTGAATTTTTTGAGTGTCGATAATGAGCCAGGCATTGTGCCATATTAATAATAAGAAAAACACATGATTGTTGGTATTATAGAAACAGTAACCCCATACAGGAAGTAAATGTGTGTAATAGATAATTTCTAGAATACTTTTAGTTCTGAAGCTGTAATTTCGATTCCTGTTGATGCTCCATCACTAAGTGAAACTCAATATGAGAAAGACAAGGTACATATTAATTTTACTTCTGATATCAACTTGCAGTTGTGAAAGATCACACACTTTCAAAAGAGCATTTGCTTTGATAGCATAATACCACGGTTGTATAGTCTTGTAATCTTTAATGAAATGCTTCATGAGCTACAATGTAATCACCAAGAACAGACTTATTTCCTCCCAAGACTCTGCTGACTTGTGGAGTGGCCTCCAGACAGATGTTTAAAAATGTCATGAATGAACTGGAGCCCTTTAATAATATAAGCATTCTTCCCGTTTCTCTTTGCAACTAGAAAATCACTTTCCTTCGTTTTTAAGGAATCTGAAGGAAACCACGGACTTGAGGATTTACGAGGAGTCGAGGGAGACTAGGAGAGAATTTATCATCTTCTCATGGATTCCATGCTGGGATTTGGAGAGCACCTGTTTCAAAAATCTCCATGAGCTCTGTTTAGAAAAGTAAAGTGAGAGGTTTACCCATAACACTAAATGAGAAGTTTTAAAACTGACTGTGGGAATCTGCCTTTTAACAGAGTCTCCATGTTGAGTCTCACACACGTGTAAAGCTCCTGGGCCGTATTTTCTAGGCCTGCTGCCTTATTTTGCATTGAGAATTTAAATGACTCATTAAGTAGTTTAATAGATTTTCTTAAACCCAAGGAAAGAAAGTCATACTTTTGAAAGATTCTAAAGTGGAAAAGAAGAAAAGGAAAAATGTATAAGGAAGACAAAGGAAATATTTCACAGCCTGTTTTCCTTTGTTTTGATTTATGGCAAATCTACTTATTTCCTTCCATTCTTCTTGGAAAATTCGTTCAGCTATTCACTATTTGGCTGGAATTTTAAATGTTGTTGACCTAAAGTCAGTTTCAGATCATTTGACAAATAAGACAAGTAAAGTCATAGGAAGACTTTTCTCAGCATAAGTCATCATTTTAGGTTGTAAACACAATCAAAACAGTGTAGAAGGGGGAAAAATCAGTTTGTATAAACAATTCAGTAAAATCACTTCTTTCATGGATAATCTGAATGGCAAACCATTTGCTAAAACTGTACTGGCACTGCCAGTGTTAGTCCACAACTATCCAATGTAAAGTGGATATTGTATAATTATTGAATCAGGTATGTAATTCAATAAAATTCTTTCTGTAGTCTTTAAAATCTTAAACTATGAAATCATCATTTACAGCAGATAAACTCACCGTGTCTACTTGTGTACTATTCCTATTTGGGATTAGTAAGGAGGTTATATGTATTTCACATAGAAGAAACACTATTGACGTTTAATGACTACCTAAGCCATAAATCATGCTTTGCTCAGGAACATTTTAAATTGGTATTCAATCATATAAATGAAAAAAATACTTGTAATATTGCCAATGTGTTTAGTCTTCATTCTCACTTTTAATAAAACAAGAAATATTTTATAGTTATATATGGAGACATTTAACAATCATAAATTAAAATATAATTTTAAGTGTCCTTCTTTGGAAAATCATCTCCTTAGAATGGAATGCCAGATATTTATGATGCTTCCTTCCAAGGAAACAGAGAAAACAGGAATGTATTTTTAAATTAGCCTAGGGGCAAATGCTACTTAGAAACAGAGTATGTGTTGGTGTGCTAACCTGCCTGTATTAGGATTCCACTCAACACCGCTGGTAGAAGTTAATGTTTATTTCATGTTGAATTATTGGTGAAGCTTTAACTTGTCAAGAATTGCAAGCTTGTAAATATGTGTAGATGGTGAAATTTTGTTCAATTAAGCCTCATAATGCTTTAGGTATTTTATTGTTCTAAGCAAGAAATCATTTCAACATGTTGTTTCCTGTACCCACAGCCTAATCCTCAAAATGTAAATGCCTAACTCAACTTTAGTATATAATTATGAAATAAATCCTATGACATTAATTATTTAAACATGTATTATTTCCTGTATCCATAGAAATACAGATTTTTATTGACCTATTTTTCAAATACAAAATGGAATTAATGCCTTCTTATATCCTTGTTTAATGTAAAATTATGAAGAGATCTGATTTTAAATAAGATGACTATCAGTGGAGATAGAACAAAGAAGTCACAGTTGATGTATAAGTACTTTCAAAGAACAAGTGTGATGATTTAGTGTGTTTAACATTGGGACCATGTAAATACTTGTATTTCAAGACAAACTTACTTAGAAGTCTCTATCGCCCATGAAATATGTCTATCATTGCAATTAAATAATAACCCAGTAGACAATGTTTCTATGCTATCTATTTAAGCATAAAATTTAATAACATGATGCTGAGGATATTAAACCATAAGACTTAATTAAATATAGGAGGAGATTTGGCACAACTATTGCAAAAACAATAATTATGTTATAATCCTTACAAAAATTGTTATTGCTGCTTATATTTATTGAAAGACATAGTTCCGGCACTGTGCTAAATACTTCAAAGCATTTTTGTTTTGTCTTAACTTCACAGCAGTCATACAAGTTAGCTATGTCACAGATTAAATAATTGTGCTTGCAGCAGTAAAAATAACTGATTAACTCAAAAAGGATTTAACTCAGATAAGGCAAATCTGAAGTTTGAAAGTGGGCCTGAATCCAAATTTCATAGAAGAAGAACAGGTATTAAATTTTAAAGCAATCAGTTTGAAAAACAAGCTTCAATTTTTTTTGTTTGTAAGAGTTTCTACAAGGAAAGGTCCTATTTATGTCAATGGGAGCTACTATGTTGATTATGAAAGTAAATTGCAATGGTAATAACAGCATCAGAGTGAGGCAATGATAGCTGGAATATTGTATTAGAATACACATTCTGGAGTCCGAAAAGTAGATTAAAATTTCATCATTACTACTTACTATCTGTATGACTTCAGTACATCACTAATCTTCATGTGCCTTAATTTCATTATCTATAAAATATGCATATGAAAACTGTGAACTTTATAGAGATATTAGGATGTCAAGTTCTGTACCATCTACAGTAGTACATGGAACATTTATGTGAGATATTGCTCCATTACATGGTTCACTTACATTTCTTGATCGCGACATGAGATGAACATCAATTTTCAGGCTAGGGGAAGAAGAAGGAAATTTTGAATTAAAAAAGAAAAGTTTGTGAGTTTAGCTGATTAATGAGAAAAGAATGAAAAAAAGTCTCCCATAAGTAATATAAATAGCTCATTATGTTATTCATACTTAATCCACTGTAACTAATTTATTCAATAAGTACTGCTAGGCATAATGTTAAATGTATGAAACATTAAAATGAGAAAAAAAGTATTGTATTTGTCTTTTTAAGGCTATGGTCCAGATTTCTATTAATGATAAAATTAGACTTAAGAAACAATTATTCCTTTAAAAAGTATGAAACTGAGACTCATTGAAATCTCTAATATCTGTAAAATATAATGCTTCATGAAATTGCTTATTACTGCAGCACTGCATAAAAGAAACAGCTTCTGAATTAGCCTGTTGGTGAATATGGCACAAAACCACCTAAACATAATCACCTTATAGATTTAAAAGAGCTCAGAAGAGCAAATTGTTATGCACACAGATGTAGATTTAGTCAAAAAGCAATTGATGCCATCATAAAATTAAAGAATTATAAGGGGAAAAATAGAATTCCTGAAATGTTATTTTACTTTCAATAACATCTCTAATTCCTATAATGGTTCCCATAGAATAAAATTAGACAATAATTACATTCATTTCAATGTTTTATACAGAAAAAATCAAGTTGTCTACGTGGACATTCTAAAAGTTTCAGTAACTAATGACTAAGAAAATATAGCCTGTCTATTGCTTTATTTTGTTTTGTTTTTCTTCTAACCTTGGACTAGAGAAATTGGTTCCACTAGTACTATTAAACAATCTTGGATAGTTTAATAAAAGAACATTAGTCAAAGGATGATTCACATGATTGCTAGTGGCATGCATTAATGGTGTGTATGCTTTCACATTTTATAAGGAAGTCTCACTTTATAATATTACTTTTGCTGAGAATATAGCTCAGTGGCATAAGCAACTGCCTTGCAAGCAAAAGGTCCTGAGTTTGATTCCTGGTATCAAACAAAAAAATTAGTTATAACAGTCATAAAATCAGTTCGAAATGTGGTCAATACATAGAAAATATAAAAATAAGTTTTTGGTAAATATTTTACTTATTTGATTATCTTGTTGAAATTTTCATTATTTGGCATTATTTTATTTATTTGATTATCTTGTTGAAATTTTCATTATTTGGCATGTCAGTAAATGTGCCTTAAATGTGCATATCAAGTACTTGGACACTTGAAATTCACTATTAATTTTCTAGTACTGTAAGACTTCATTATTTTTTTGGTTTAACATAGTCTTAAAAGCAAAATGTTATTGAAAGGCACTATGCTATTTAAAAAGGATTATAAGCACCATGAGGAAAAACAAGCATATTAAGTTTGCATATTGTAATTTAATAATAAATAATGTGCAATCCATTATTATTAAGTAAAAAAATACGTACTGTACCACATGTAGTATAACTTAAGTGTGAAAATTTGTAAAAATATTCCTTGAATTTATAATTCACTTGGAGATAAATGATAGAAAACAGGAAAATATGGGAAAGTGGCCTAAAATTAAATGTTAAAACAAAGATGAAATGTATGATCAATTATTGATTTTCATTAGAATTGTATAGAAAATTTAACAGAATTTTAATATGATTAGATTTAGAGCAGACACTAGAAAAAGTCATACTTTGTTGGTAAAAAAAAAGAATGAATGAATAAAATTATGGATAAAGAAAAACGTGGTGTCTTCCGAGGATGCTGGGTTGTAAGGACTGATTTGACAAAGAAAGTCCACAAAGTGAGATCAGTTTAGCTCCATTCTGAGAACATATAGTTCTTACTACACACTAAGACTGTGCCAGATACTATAGGAGGGCAATACATAATCAGGAAGATAATTATTAATTCAAAATTATCCAAACACCTGAGCAGCACTGGTAAAAATTTCTTTCTCTTATGTGTCTACTCAGGAGAAAAAAGAACAGCAATAGCCTCAAATAATTTCCTGCTATTTATATTCTTGTGTGATACCCTCCATTGGTTCTTTGGCCTGGACTAAGGACTGTTATGAAAAGACAGAACGTGATGGAATATATCCTTTAAATTTGACTAATAAAAAGACTATGATTTATGTCTTGCTCACTCTGGCTCTCTCCAGGCAAACAAATGTCATGTACGGATAACCTTGGGGCAAGGTGTCAGAAGTCGTCCATTAAATCGAGGACATAGCAGCTGTTACCAGTTACATGAGTAACAGCGGAAGTAGATCTTCCTCTGCTGAACTGAGATGACTTCAGCTTTAGAAGTAGTTGTTGATTGCAGCCTCAGGAGAGTCCTTGGGCCAGACTTATCCTCTGAGCTCTCTGGATTCCTGACTGACAGAAATGAATATTAATGTTTGTTATCAAGAGTTGCCAAGATTTATTCTGCAGCAATATCCAGTGAATACCATTTTCAAATGTGATGCGGTAAGAGAGAGAGTAGAGAAGGTCCCAGAGGACCACAGAGTTCACAGAAGAAGAACGCTTTGTCTGCTGTAGGTTTTGCAGAACGCTTTCTAGAGGAGATACTATTAGAAATGTTCTGTGTAGAGAGTGAGAACTAGTCAGCTGACAACAGTGCGAGTCATGTTTTAGTCACTGGGAGTTTCATAAATAAATGTCTAGAGAGCCAAAAATCACGCAGAATGTTGGAGAAACAATCTTCATGTTTCAGTACTATTAGAACCTGAATTGCTAAGTGCAAATCAAGTTAATAATCATCTAAGCAGGTGATTTCGTTTTATTTTTTTGGTGATCAATCTTTTAGCCAAGTAAATAAGCTAATCGTTTAGGTAGAAGGACGTGCTTATGCACAGTGAATAAAGAAATACCAAGAGGAAGAGTAAACAGCAACACAATTAGGAAGCATTTTTAGTAGCCTTTGTCAGTGCGAAGGAGGGTTGAACCCGGAGAAGTCCTCGTATGACTGGAAAACAAAAGATGCACGTGAGACTCTTTCAAAGCATCACAATAGCATGACCTCACACACATTTTGGTGTGAAGTGGGCTAGAAAGGTGAAGAGGAAGGCAAAGTTGAAGGTGACTCATAATTTTCTGCTTTGGCTGATGTGTCTACCTCCATTCTTTCCTTTCTTCTTTTTTTCTGGTACTAGGGTTCGAACTCACAACCCTGTGCTTGCCAGGCAGGCATTTGTGCCACTGAGCTAAATACCAGCCTTTCTTTTCTTCTTTATATAACACATTTAATTTTGCCTGGGTGAAATGATGACTAGCTGAAAAAAATATTTCCAATCATTTTTTTCCAGGTGGATACAACAATAGGACTAAACTGTGGGTAATAAATTGTGAGTCATGTCAGTCTTTATTTCCTCCACTTCCTTGCCATCTAATTTGCATAGTATTCCTGGAACTCCTGAGAGACAGTTCACTTCATAGTGTGCCTTTAATTTAGGGTTAGGTCATGAGGTAGTTCCATGGCATCTAAAGTCAAGGAACTTGGATCATCACAAATGAATATGGGATCCACGGTGTTACAGTGGAATAACTGGCATATTTATATGATAGAATAAACTTCTGTGTATTTTTTGGCCAGGGTTATTGTGACATACTGAACATATATAAAGTACATTTTAAGTGCAGGGCGTGTTACCAAAATATACAGTGATTATTCAAATTTAAAAGTGCATTATTATAATCAAGACATTGTCATTAATTCCTCTCAAAATTAGGCCGCTTCCTTCAAACACATTTGTCTCATCCTTCTTGAGGTTTTCTGAAGCAGTGCTGGTAGTCCTCCTTCATGAATGCCTTTATGAGATGCTATCAATGATGTGGTGACTGCTCCTGCTAAGTACTGACCAAAGATCAGGCTGGTAAAAACATTTCATGTATCCTCTGTCACTTTAGCCTGCCACTGTATGGTTTCTGGCTTGTTCTACCATTGAAAATGGCCATGATGGGTAAACATTTTGCGTGAAGTTAGGACACTGAGGCAGTCATGACATCGCAAGCAAAGACTATAGTGAATGAAGATTTCAAGAACTGCTTCAGAAAGTGACAGGAACAAGGGATAAGAAAAGGAGCTTAAAATGAGGGGAAGAATTTTGAGGAGGGTTAATACCAATGTATCTTCTACTGTAGTAAATTTATTTTAATTTAAATACTCACCATATTTTTCAATCAGATCTGATATAGTTCTTGGAAATTTGACAAGTGTACATAATCCTATAGCAAACATGATACAGATTATTTTTTATCACCTTAGAAGTCTCTTTTGTGGCAAGTCATCACACTTCAGACCCAGGTTGATTTCTGTTCACTGAGCTGATTTCTGTTCTTAGTGTTTTATATTTTTTCAGGATATCGTATGAATGGAAACAGACAACAGGTGTGATGGTGAATTTTCTGTGTCAACTTGACTGGGTCTTTAGGTACCCTGACATTTAGTCAGACATTCTTCTGGGTGTGTCTATAACAGTGCTTTAACTAAGAGCACATAGGAATCAGTGTTCTCCATAGACTGGAGGACCTTGCCCAATCAGTTGAAGACCTACATGGGAAAGAAAGACACCAATAGGAAAGAAGTTCTGCTGCTTGACTGTAGAACTGGGGCATTTGTCTTTTCTGGTCTCAAATCCAGATTGCTGCATTAAATATTGGGTGTTCAATATGCCAGCTTTTCAGATGGAACTTATGAAAATGGTTCTCCTGGCTCTTGTGTCCTTACGATTGGACTGGAAATACACTTAAGGTCTCTTGGGATCCAGTTTGAACACTGAAACCTGGGAACTTACCAAACTCCACAATGGTGTCATTGAATTCTCTATAATAAATTTTATTTGTTGTACTGTATTTTTTGTATTTCTCTACAGAACCCTGAGTATTAATACATTTCTTATCACTGTAATTTTGTATGTGTATGTGGTACTGGGGATTGAACCCAGAACTTTGCACTGAGCTACATCCCTTTTTATTTATTTTTTTGAAACAAGATCTTGCTAAACGAACGGTTACACCAGTTTGCCTCAATCTCATGATCCTCCTTCCACAGATTCCTCAGTAGCTGGGATTACAGGCATGGCCAACCAAGCCAACATCTGTGATTTTTTTTTTTTTGATTCTTTTATGAGAGAGGTGGGAAGAGATGAGAAGAGAAGAGAAAGGGAGGAAGGAGAAGGGGAGGGAAGGGGAAATGGAGGGGAAGGGGAAGAGGACAGGAGAGGAGAGGAGAGGAGAGGAGAGGAGAGGAGAGGAGAGGAGATCAGGATGGAATGCAAGTGGTCTAATGCCTTTAACCTATAACCAGGTAACTAACGGATTGATCATCCAGGGAATGTTGCAATACTGAGTGGGCCCTTGGTGTTGACTTGCTAGCAGATTGGGAACTGAGAGGTTGCTATAACCAGGTTATCCTTAATCAAATGCATGTTTTTGACCCCAGAGGATAACCTCAGTCATCATTTAGTTTATAAATGTAATGAACAGTGATAGGCATGGCTGAGTAAAGACTCTAAGTGGTATTTACAAAATTGACTGTTTTACCATTTATTATTGAAATCTTACTCTGCTGTAATCACCCTTTGTTAAACATTCACAAGCCAGTTCCTAAAGGTCTATCTATAAGTCTCTTCCAGATAACTTGTCACCAGTTTTTCAATTTCACACCTTCCATGTCCTGTCAAGCCAAAACTTTAATCAAACTCCTTGAATTGATACAGTTTTGTGTCTACCTAAGTCTGTGTTTGTCAGGTTTTTCCAGAGAAATAGAATAAGCAAGGCCACATATGAATACATAAGAAGAAAAAAAAGACAGACAGACAGACAGAGATAAAGTGACACAGAGAGACAGAGAGAGATAGAGAAGGACAGAGAGAAACAGAGGGACACAGAGAGAATGTCTTCAGGGAAAGCTGACAATTATACAAGAGGAGTGAGTGTGGCAGTCTGGGGGAGTCTGAAGACAGACTGGAGGTTGGATGCCTTCCCAAATGGATCTCAGGAATGACCTTCAACTGATTACATAAGACCCACTCATGTATTATGGAATAATCTGCTTTACACAAAATCTACTGACTTTAAAAATCTACTGATTATAAGCTCTATTCAGTGTACACTGATTTCAACTTTATTCAATCCGAAAAATACCTGCAAAATAAAATTAATATCCTGAGTGATGTACTGGAAACACAATACCAAAATTTATTTAAGAAGTAATAGAAAATTTGAATAACCTGACAAGAAAAGTGATTGAATTAGTTGTTTAAAAACTCAGCAGAAACCTGTGTTACATGACTTCAGTGAATAATTCTACTAAATAATCATAGGAAATTAGTATTAATGCTTCACATATTCTTCCTAAATATAGAAAAGGAAGCAGAATGCCAACTCATTCTACAAAGCTATCATTATCCAGATACCAAAACCAGACAAAAATAGCCTACAAAGCTGGGGATTTAGCTCAGCAGGATAAGCGCCTGCCTTGCAAACATGTGGTCATGAGTTTGATCCCCGGTACCGAAAAAAAAAAAAAAAGTCTATGAAGATTCCTTAACAAGATAGAATCAAACCTAAGGTAGAAATATATGAAAAGAATTATACAACACAGCAAAATAGGACATAATAGGACATGAAAGGGATGAAATCAGTTTAGAAAATAATCTATAGGACAACAATTATTGGCTCTTGATTTTATTACACATTTTGGTTGATACTTGAGTTACAACAGTAAAATGTTTGGTATTTGAAAATCAAAACTGATACAACACACTAATAAAAATAAAAGAAAGAAACCCAAAATCATACATACAAAACTCACAACATATGTGAAAAAAAGCATCTGACAAAACCAAAAATCTTTCATAAGAAAAATGTCCAACAAAAAAATGGATAAGACTGTTTCCAACTTGAAATTATTCACTGTCAACTTCAAATATGAGAAGGGACATCTCTAAAAAATTCACAGCTAAAATCATATTTAGTATTGAAAATGGAATGAATGCTTTCTCTTTAAGATTAGAAAAAGGCAGTTTTCCTCTCACATGTCTCTTTCTCATTGTACTAGTGAAAGGAGAAGAAATAAAGGGCATCAAAATTGAAAAGAAAAATAAAATACTATATGGTTGCATTTGGAAAAATTTTATATAGAGAGAATCCTCAGAAATCTCCAAAATGCTATGGAATGAATAAGTGAGTTCACTACAATCATAAAAAAAAACACTAAAAGACAAATATCTATTGTTTTCCTATACACTGTAATGAAACATTTGTCTTCCTATGGACTATAATGAAACATCTGAGAAGAAAATGAATAGAATAATACCAGTTACAAATGTATTCCATAGAATAATGTATTTAGAAATAATTTTAGTAAAAGCAGTAGAAGATTTATATTCTAGGAACTATCAAACAGATGATAAAAGTAAAACATGCAATCACAATGACATGTTGATACTTTTATGACTGCAAAGTAGTATGCTGCTTCCTATCATTGGGCATATGAACTTTCCTGTGGGGTCTGTATGTGTGATTTAGATTGGATTTATGGCTGCTAAACAGTTAGGCATAAAAATTCAAATTTCAAAAGAAGAATGTAGACTTGAGACAGAAATCTGCGCATCATTGACATACAAGGGGTTTATAACTATTAAATGAATGATATCATGTTGAGAAAGAAGAGTTTTATAGTGTTTAAGAGGAAAAAGAGTTGAATGGCTCTCAGAGAAGAATAAAGGAAGCATTATTAAGTATATAAGAAACTCCTAGGGGATAGTTTTCTCATGTAAAGCAAAAGATCATGGAGTTTCAAAGGCATGTCTTTTGAACATACCGAAATTGTAAGTGAAACAAAAAATGTGATTAACTTTGAAAGATGCACTTTCAGTAAAGTGACAAGGGCAAAAAGTAAAATAGTAGTGATTTAGGTATAAATGAAAAAGAAATATATTTTGTTACTCCCACAACATCCTGTGTTTTCAGCAAATACTGTGAATGTATTTTAATTATTACTTGCTGCTTTATAAGATTTTAAAAGTGTTAGGGATTTTATGTTACTTTGTGTCTCTACAGTTTCACCCTAACAGATAATATGATAATGTGTATATGCATCAAATGAAAAATCACAATTAGCTTTCAACACAGAAACCAGTGGTGGATTAATTTTAGGACACAAGCAGTGGCAGATCATGTAAGATTTATTATTTGCTATGAATTACGTCAGAATTTTAAGTTGGAGTGATATTGTCACATTTGCATTTTAGACATATCACTCTGCCAGTTTTAGGACAGAGGGATGTAAAGGGCATATGACTGACATCAGAGACACTACAATATGCCAGGACAATCACAGTAAGAAACACTAAGTGGGGTTAGGGATATAGCTCAGCAGTACAATGCCTGCCTGGCAAGTGTAAGGCCCTGAGTATGATTCTTGGTACAAAAAGAAAAAGAAAGAAAGAAAGAAAGAAAGAAAGAAAGAAAGAAAGAAAGAAAGAAAGAAAGAAAGAAAAGAGAGGAAAGGAGAGGAGAGGAGAAGAGAAGAGAAGAGAAGAGAAGAGAAGAGAAGAGAAGAGAAGAGAAGAAACAGACTAGCTGCCATCAGAGATGCTTCCCATTGGTTACTAGCTCAGGTCTGGGAGGCAGTAGCCAGCCTTTCCCCTGCAAGCACAGCAGCCACCATCAGGGATTCTTCCCTTGGTAATCAGCTCAGGCCCAAGAAGCAGCGACCAGCCCTGCCCCTACATGCACACCAACTGCAATCTGGGATGCTTCCCACCACTGGTAGCCAAAATAGGCTGGGAAAAGCAGCAGCCAGCCTTGCACCAGAATATCCAATGGCCACCATTGGATACCCATAGCTGGCAATGGCCAAGAGAACCAAACACTCATACTGTGGAAGAGTTGTAGTCAAGGCAGAAAATGCCTGGGACACTACTACATGCTTGTCTGGAAGAATCCAGAAAAATGCCAAGACAAAGAAGCAAAAGGCAATCTCTAACCTCTAACTCATGCAGAGCAAGTACATGAGATATAAACACAGGAGAGACTGGGAGTAGCATACCTGAAGTTTCTGAATTCATGGCAACTGAAGTAAAGAAACAACATCATGAGGCTATAAAAGAAATTAGAGGAGTCTCTCCTTGCAGAGCGTGGGCAGCCTCCAGGCCTCCCTGAGGAGTCGCCAGGGTAGAGGAAGATACTGAGGAGCCCCTAGAGTGGTGTACAGTACTTTGTGGGCCTTTCCTGCCACCAGGAACTCAGCACAAGCCCACCTCAGGGGAAGGCTGCCCGGAACCTCCCCCATGGGCTTGCCGTGCCACTAGGAACATTGAGGAGGCCCTCCCAAGACTGAAAACTGCCCTGGACTGCTACAGATGAGCCCACCCTCCCACCTGGAGCATCAGAAGATCTCAGCGGGCTCCAGTTAGTGTGAGAAAATTTGGAACTTGGCTCCCAGGTGGCGAATTTTGGACTACAGCGGATTGACTGGGTCAATGTGGTGAGTATACCCCTAAAACAGAGGTGTACAGGGGATAAATAGGGCCAGTAGTAAAACCCCCTCCAACTAACTGTAAGACTTTGTTGTGTCTTAAAAGAGTGTGTACGATCCCTTCCTACACATGGAAAACACCAGGCAGAGTGAAAATGACAAAACCAAAAAGCAAAATGCAGTCTCAAATATATAGTTCACCAGAAGCAAGTATAGGAGACATTGAAATAGAGGACCACAAAAGTAACACACTGGGAATCTCTGAAAAGATAGCAAGTGAAATAAAGAAAAAAACTGAATCAGGCTATAGAGGAAATCAAATTAGAAGTACTCTCCCACATAAAGATAAAAATAACAACTTTAGTAAAGGAGTTGTTGAATCCAGCAAAAGAAGAACTAGAGAAAAAAGTAAATGAGCATGGGAAACTGATTGAAACTTTGAATGAACAATATAGGAAACAAGCAGAATTCATAAAACAAACTCAGAGAGACATCCAAGAAACAAAAAATTCTATTGGAAGTGTGCAAAACCACCTAAAGGAAGCTGAGGATAGGATTTCAGACCTTGAGGACAGGATCACAGTTAGTGATCAGGAAAGGATAGAACTTTTTAAAATAACAAAGCAGCATGAAATGACAATCCAGAAGCTTCATGATGATGCCAAGAGCAACAATATAGGAATAATGGGCCTTAGCAAAGATACAGGAGTCCAGGAAAATGACATGTATTTGCAGAAATAATAGCAGATAATTTCCCAAAAATGGGGAAAGAATCTGATATGCAGCTAAGTGAGGCATATAGAACACCAAACAGTCACAATCAACATAAATCCACATCCACATAATAATTAAGATCTCAGACATACAGCATAAAAACAAAATATTAAAAGCTGCCAGAGAAAAGACACAACTCAACTATCAAGGAAAGCCCATTAGAATCATAGCAGACTTTTCAGCACAAACCCTCAAATCAAGAAGAGCTTGGAGTGAGCTATTTCAAGCCCTGAAAGAAAACAGCCTTCAACCCAGACTGATGTACCCAGCACATCAATTTGAATTTCATTCAAATTTAATGGAGAAACAAGATATTCCAATGACAAAGAACAACTGAAGAAATTCATGTCCACCAAACCAACCCTAGAAAGAGTACTGAAAGACATACTAGACAAAGATAAACATGATCACAATCCCCAAAACAACAATAGAAAGAAACATCCAGGTAGGAAAAGCAATTAAATAAGAGGAAAAGCAGAAAGAAACAACTGGAACATAACATGGCAAAGTCGAGCCAGTACATATCAGTGATATCCATAAATATAAATGGCCTCAATTCACCTATAAAAAGAAATAGATTGACAGAATGGATCAAGAAACAGAACCCCACAATATGCTGTAAACAAGAAACACATCTGACCCAAAAGGAAACTCATAGATTAAAAGTCAAAGGATGGAAAACAGTATTCCATGCAACAGGAACCCAGAAAAAAGCAGGAGTAGCTATTCTATTTGCAGACAATGTGAACTTCAAACCTAAAATGATTAAAAGAGATAGAGAAGGTCACTGCATACTTGTTAGTGGTAAAATTCAAGAGGAAGAACTAACAATTATAAATATATATGTGCCAAATACAGGAGCACCCAACTATATAAGACAGATACTAATGGATATGAAAAACCAAATACACAAGAACACACTTATAACAGAAGATCTTAACAGCCCATTGTCACAAAGAGACAGATCAACTAGAAAAAGTAGGCAAAGAAATAACATAACTGAATCATACCTGTGAGCAATTGGACTTAGTAGATGTTACAGAGTGTTCCACTCAACCACATCAGAATACACATTCTTCTCAGCTGCACACGGGACATTCTCCAAAATAGACCATGTATTATCCCATGAAACATTCTTAAGTAAATTCAAAGGTAATGAAATCATACCATGCATAATATCTGACCATAGTGCACTGAAAATGGAAATTAATGGCAAAAGAAATTGTAAAACCTGCACAAATACATGGAAATTAAATAACAGCCTTTTGAACAACCAGTGGGCTACAGATGAAATTAAAGAAGAAATAAAACAATACCTACAATTCAATGAAAATATACAAACAACATACTGAAATCTGTGGGATGCAATGAAAGCAGTCTTAAGAGGGAAATATATAGCAATAAATTGTCATATCAAGAAAACAGAATGAGCACAAACAACCTAATGCTCCATCTCAAGCTTCTAGAAAAAAAAGAGCAAGCTAAACCCAAAGCTCATAGAAGAGAGGAAATTGTAAAGATTAGAGCAGAAATCAATGCAATTGAAATTAGAAAAGAATTAATGAACCAAAAAGCTGTTTTTTTGGGAGAATAAACAAAATTGACAAACCCCTAGCTAACCTTATCAAAAGAAAGAAAGAAAAAACCCAAATTCATGCAATAAGAACTGAAAAGGGAGAAATTACTACAGATACCACGGAAATTCAAAAGATCATGAATACCTACTTTGAAAATCTCTACTCACATAGAGTGGAAAACACAGAGGAAATGGACAGATTTCTAGAAACATATGAACTACCAAAGCTCAACCAAGAAGATATAGCAATCTTGAGCAACCCAATACCAGCTGTTGAAATTGAAAATGTAATTAAAAACTTACCAACAAAGAAAAGCCCAGGTCCTGATGGGTTCACAGCTGAATTCTACAAGAAATTTAGAGAAGATCTGATGCCAGTATTCCTTAAACTCTTCAATGAAATTGAGAAAAAAGCAATCCTCCCTAAATCATTCCTGGAGGCAAGTATTACTCTGATACCAAAACCAGAGAAAGATCCAACCAAAAAAGAGAACTATAGGCCAATCTCACTAATGAACATTGATGCAAAGATTCTCAACAAAATACTGACAAACAGAATGCAGCAAATCATCAAAAAGATTATACATCATGACCAAGTGGGGTTCATTCCAGGAACACAGGGATGGTTTAACACATGCAAATCAATAAATGTAATACACCACATCAACAGAGCCAAAAACAAAAATCACATGGTCATCTCAATAGATGCAGAAAAAGCTTTTGACAAAGTCCAACACATGTTCATGATAAAAACCTTCAGAAACTCGGAATACACGGTGTCTACCTCAACCTTATAAAGGCCATCTCTGACAAACCAACAGCCAACATTATACTAAATGGACAAAAGCTGAAAGGTTTCAGTTTAAAATCAGGAACAAGACAAGGATGTCCACTCTCACCACTCCTTTTCAACATAGTTCTGGAAACACTAGCCAGGGAAAATCAGGCAAGAGAGAGAAATAATAGGAGTAAAGATAGGAAAGGAAGAAGTTAAATTATCACTATTTGCAGATGACATGATAACTCTATATAGAAGACCCAAAAGACTCCATTAAAAGACTGCTAGAGGTAATAAACAAGTTCAGCAGTGTAGCTGGATACAAAGTCAGTGATCAGAAACCAATAGCATTCCTGTACACAAACAAAAAACTCATTGAGAGAGAAATCAGTGAAATATCGCCCTTTACAATAACGTGCAAAAAAATGAAATACTTAGGAATCAACCTAACTAAAAATGTAAAAGACCTATATGCTGAAAATTATGCTACATTGAAAAAGGAGATTGAAGAGGATATTAGAAAATGGAAGGACACTACTTGCTCTTGGTTAAGAAGAACCAACATTGTGAAAATAGCCATACTTCCAAAACTGTTATACAGATTTAACGCAATCCCAATAAAAATACCATTGACATACCTCACAGATCTAGAGAAAATACTACTAAAATTCATTTGGAAACAGAAGAAACCTAGAATAGCAAAGGCAATTCTAGGCAACAAAAGCAAGGCAGGAGGCATCTCAATTCCTAACTTGAAACAGTACTATAAAGCCACAGTGATAAAATCAGCTTGGTACTGGCAAAGAAATAGACCTGAGGAACAATGGAACAGATTAGAAGATGCAAGCACAACTACAAAGACACTCAGCCACCTGCTATTTGACAAAGGGGCTAAATATGTCCACTGGAAGAAGGATAGTCTCTTTAATAAATGGTGTTGGAAAAACTGGCTCTCTACATGCCAAAGACTGAAACTAGATACATGCATATCACCATGCACAAAACTAAAGTCTAAATGGATCAAAGACCTCAATATTAAAACAGAAACACTAAATCTACTGGAAGACAAGGTAGGTAGAAGGCTTGGCGACATAGGGGTAGGCAGAAAATTCATGAACAAAATGCAAACTGCATGGGAAACACTTCAAAGAATCAACAAATGGGATCTCACATTATTGAAAAGTTTCTGCACTTCAAAGGAAATCACCAACAGAGTGAAAAGAAAACCAACAGAGTGGGAAAGAATTTTAACCAGCAACCCCTCAGACAAAGGACTTGTGTCCAGCATATATAAAGAATTGAAAAACATCAATCCCCCCAAATTCAAAGACCCTCTCCAAAAATGGGCATCTGAGATGAACACACAGTTCTCAGAGAAAGATATACAAATGGCAAATAAATACATGAAGAAATGTTCACCATCACTGGTCATCTGAGAAATGCAAATTAAAAAAGCATTGAGATTCCACCTTACTCCAGAAAGAATAGCTGCCATCAAGAAATCAACTGATAACAAATGTTGGTGAGGCTGCCGGGAAAAAGGAACACTGCTCCACTGTTGGTGGGAATGTAGACTGGTGCAACCATTATGGAAATCCATTTGGAGAATTCTCAGAAGACTAGGATTGGAAGCCCCATTCAATCCAGCTATTCCCCATCCTGGGTATTTTCCCCAAAGAACTGAAAAGTTCATATCACAGAGATATATATGCACCCATGTTCATAGCTGCACAATTTGTGATAGGTAAATCCTGGAAACAACCAAGATGCCCATCAATTGCAGAGTGGATGAAAAAGTTGTGGCATTTTTATACAATGGAATATTACTCAGCTATAAAAAAGGATGATCTTGAGGCCTTCAAAGTCAAATGGAGACAACTTGAGACTATCCTCATTAGTGAAATAAATAAGAATCATATTTATAAATATCATATTGTGTCTCTAGTGTAAAAAGTAAGTAAGAACTATAAGAGTAATAAAACCAAAATGTGTAATTGCTATTGTAAAAAAGAGAGGAAAAGAAAGTGCTCTAAGGGATATAACTGCATGTATGTTTGAGTGTGTAAAATAGATGATCATATTGCTGAATCTTTGTTGGATCTTTGAGCAAAACTGTTTGTAGTCTGACTGTTTGAATATTTACTATGTACCCTTTAACTTTGTAACTTGAACAACTACATCCAGGATGACAGTACGTAATTTATAAATTACTGATTTCTTAGTGGGGCTTTTTCTCATTCTCCTTTTTCTTTCTTTCTTTTAGAATTCTGTATTGTTGCTACCCTTTTTTCTGTTTTGCTTTTTTTCTTCTCTTTAAATAAAATTTTAAAAATGTATAATTGCTATTGTAAAAAAAGAGGAAATAGGAAGTGCTATAAAAGATATAGCTGCATG
>PVLA01007292.1:0-107878 GCA_004027455.1 Hydrochoerus hydrochaeris | reverse complement strand
GACTCCAGGGGGGTTGCTGGAGGCCCTCTAGATAACCCCTTTGTGAGGACTGGTTGTGGGGTTTTGCCTTCTGTGAGTAGTGTGAGAGAGTTTATGTGGGAGCTTTGGGTGGGAGAGCTCATGGAGGAGGATTTGTGGGGTTCCTGTGAGACAACTGCCCTGAGACACTGGACAGGCAGCCAAAGACGGGCAACTAGGATACATATGTTACACCACCGGCCGCCTAAGACAGGCACAGGACCTATTGCTGTCCTGCAGGCCCATGACGGGTAAGGCCTGGTTGGGTTCATATGAAGAGTCCTTTACCTAAGACAGGCGCTGTCCTCACAGGGACTGCCATACTCCCATAAGTGATAAGGGAAACAATGTAGGGAGTGGCACAATAGCCTCACACATCTCTTCCTCCTGCAGGCATCCAGGTGCATCGGCTTACATTTCCCAAGCTAACTAAGTAACAAGAATGAGATGTTACAAAGGTGAAAAGAGTTAATTGACACCTATTGCTTGGGATTGTTCCTGCCTGGCCCTAAGCCTGGGGTGCTTCCTGCTTGGGGCTGGGGGTTGCTGCCAAAGGTTAGCAAATATATACTCCAGCTTCTAAAAAATAAAAGGGGGATTCAGATTCACTCACAGACTGGTGTGCAGTGTCTTCTGTCTCTCAATCGCCGACTCCCTGTCCACCTTTGGGAAACCCTAGCCCTGCCGCAGCTGGACTCCGGCACTTCTGTTCATCAAAAATATAATTAAAACAATAAAAAGGAAATCTACAAAATGTGAAGTAATATTTTTGCAGCATACATAAAGGAACTCTCCCACAAAACAAAGAAAAGGCAAATAAACCAGTAGAGCTCTCTCTGCTTCCTGCTGTCCTGCCATGATCTCTTCCTCCTCTGTGATACCCCTCTACCATGTTGCCTTGGAGCCAAACAACTATGGACTGAAACCTGTAGAAACTATGAGCCAAAATAAACCTTTACTCCTCGTGGGCACTGGGTGTTGTGTCTCAGCAACAGGAATTACCATAACTAAGACAGTGAGAATTTTTCTGCACCATGGAAAACCAGTGTTAGAATGAAAATAGTAGGGACACCTGCCCCCACACACATACAGGCCACCATCAGGGATGCTTCACACAAGTAAACAGCTCAGGTCCAAGAGGACTTGTCCAACCCTGCCCCTGTGCACACAGCAGAAGCCATAGGGGATACTTCTCACCAGTATCCAGCTTGGGTCAGGAGAAGCAAAGCAGCCAGCCCTGCCCTCACACCCATGCTGGCCACCATCAGGGAGTTTCCTGCAGGTAGCCAGTGTGGGCTGGGAAAAGCAGCAGCCAGCCTTGCACCAGCATACCAAATGGCCACCATTGGATATCCACAGCCAGCACTGGCCAGGAGAACCAGCCAGTCATGCTTCAGAGAAATTGGCTATTAACATGCAAAAGATTGAATCTAGACACATATCTCTCACCATTTAAATTAAAATCAAAATAGAACAAAGATCTAAATACTAAAACAAACACTTAACCTGCTAGAAGATAAAGTAGGTAAAACTCTTGAAGTCATAGAGGCAAGAACTTTATGAACAAAACTCTTGTTGCAGAGGAGATATACTACCAAGAATCAACAAATAGGATCATATCAAATTTTAAAACATTTGCACAGCCAAGGAAAAATGAACAGAGTGAAAAGAAAACCTACAGAATGTGGAAAAAATTTTGCCAGCTGTTTCTCAGAAGACTAATATCTAGAATATATAAAGAACCAAAAAAATAGAGATTCCCCCAAATAAAAGACCCAATAAAAATGGGCAAGTGAAATGAAGAGACTTCACAAGAGAAATACAAATAGAGAATAAATACATAAGAAAATGCTCAACATCAGTGGCCATTAAAGAAATGCAAATTAAAACACTACCAAGGGCCAGGGAGAAATAAGAAGAAAGGTATGGAGACACCACCCCAAGCCCCACCGCCAGTGCCAGTGGCTGGAGTCTGAAGAGCCAGGAAGGAGGCCACCTCCCCACCCTCCAAAGAGACAGCTGGCACTCAGGCTGGGAGAGAAGAACACACCCCACACCTCACACTCCCCCTCACCCCCATAAGCAACCAGCTGGTTCCAAGGAACACATGCTGAGATGATAACAATTGAAGTAAAGAAATAACCTAAAGATTGTATTGTTTGATTGAATTTACAGGCCTGAAGCTGGTGGTCTAAGCAACTATTTAGAGGTTAGCAATATGCAATATAGTAACTACTGTGAATTTGCTACTTTCTTATCACTGTTTTGTTTTGTTTCATTTTGTTGTTCTACTATATTCCCTTTACAATAGAAAAATAATTTTTAAAAAACTCCAAGATTCTATCTTATCCCAGAAAGGATGGCCAACATTAAGAATCCAAACAGATGCTGGCAAGGCTGTAGGGGAAAAGGAACTCTTCTACATTGTCAGTGGGAATATAAACTAGTGCAATCACTATGGAAATCAGTCCACAGATTCCTAAAAATACTAAAAATAGAAATTCCATTTGACTCAGCTATCCTCCTTCCAGGTAACTTTCTGAAAGAGAAGTTAAATATTGTACGCTGTATAATAGCGGTAACACATATCTATGATTATAGAAGTACAATTCATAATAATCAAATCTTTGAAGTGGCCTATATGTCCATCAACAGATGAATGGGTAAAGAAAATGTGATACTTAAACACAATGGAGTACTACACTCTGGCATTAAGAAAAATAAAAGAGTTACTTGTAGGAAAATGGATGCACCTTGAGACCATAATGTTAAGTAAAATAAATCAGACATACAAGTTTAAATAACGCATGGTTTCACTTATATGAGAAACCCAAATTATACATAAAAAGTACAATAAAAGATAATAGGAAGCAGATCTTTCTCAAATGGGAAAGGGATCAAGAGGCAGAGGGTAGGGGAGGGAGGGGAGAAAAAAGATGAAAAAAAAACTGGGGTGTATTATGTAGATGTACCAACTGCACTCAAGAAATGTAAACATCACATATTACAACCTTGTACTAATAAAAAAAATTTAATTTTCTGTTTGTTTTTTGAGACAGGGAATCATTCTGTAGACCAGGCTGGTTTTGAACTCACAGTGATCTACCTGACTCAGTCTCCTGCACGCTGGGATCATAGGCATGCACCACCATACCCAGAAAATATTTAAAAAAATTTTAAAGTATAAATGATAATTTCCTGAAATTGCTGTTTTTAACTATAGAAAGTCCAACATGCTAGCAAAATTTAACCATTTAAAATTAAGTTTCTGGTGCCCCAAGAAACTTAATATTAAATATAAAAAAATTAGCACAAACAAAATTGATGTGAACTCAGGTAGACTTCAAACTTCATGCTCAACATCTCTTTCCTCATTGCTGCTTTTTCACCTTTATCTCCTTGAAAAAGTCTTTGCCATTGTTCTTGCAAGTGCTAATTTCTTGCCTTAGATTTGAGTAGTCTTGATTCATATTTTCTTAGCAGTAGCATCCCAGATGCCATAGCTAAGCAAACATGATCTTATATGTAAAATTTCCAAATTCAGGAATTTCTGTCCTACAGAGCCAAAAAAAATTTGACTATATGAATACAGAATATCACAGGCATGACACAGCTCAATATCTTCTTTCGTGGTGGGCCCTGGTAATGGGATGAACTAATTTGGAGATTTGTTTCTTTATAAATATTCTAAACTTGGGAATATATATACTTAGGCTTGATAAAACTTTGTTAAATTCTTTTGTGTCAAAAGCAAGCTTGTGCTGACATGTCACCAAACTCCATATTATAGCTGTGATATGTGGCCCCTAGAATCTCTTAAATCACTTTCTCTGCCCCTTCATAATATTCTTTAGCCCTGGAGGCCCCATCTGACAGACTGGCTAGGTTCCATTTACTTGAGGTTTAGCAATAACCTTCCCCAAATCTTTTCTTCTTAGACTGAAACATTTCAGAAGTTAATCAAATCAATCTTCAGGTCCATTTATTTTGGTCAGCATAGAATATTTTTTAAAAACATGTGAATTTTATTATCTTTAACTAGATCTGATGTCACCTTCTTGACTTTACCACTTAAACCACCCCTCCTTACAATATGAATTGATAGTACATGTGTGGTAGTTTGAGTTTACAGAGTACTTTAAGGACTTTTGGTCCAACTTCTTTCTGCCATGAAAAGGCAGGGGGCGCTCATTAGTTCCTGTGACTATAGTAACAAATTGTCACCAGCTCAATGGCTTAAAACAACAGAAACCTGCTTCATCCACTCATAATTTGGAACCCACAGATCTGAAATTAGCACAACTATGCTAAAATCAATGTGTCAGCAAAATGGCACTCTCTGTGCTCTCTGTGGGAAGTCTATGGTAAAGTCTGTTCCTTTCCTCTTCCAGATTTTGGTGGCTGCCAAAATTCCATGGCTTGTGGTTGCCAAGGAATTCAAATTCTACCTCTATCGTCACATCACTTTCTCCCCTATGAATGTCATCTCCCTTCCTAAGAACATTTATGATCATATTCAGGAATTGCCTAGATGGTCCCAAATTATCTCAAGATTCTTTTCTTATAATTGCATTTTAATAGAATTTTTTATTATTATTTTATTATTTTATAGTCTTTGTTTTCAATATTTAATTTAGCTATTCATCGCATTTTACATATATATATATATACTTTTTAATTAGTACATATATGCCATATAATGACCATGCTCATCATAGAGAATTTATACCTGCTCATAATATATTTTAATTCTTTTTTTCATATTCTCTTTCCTTCCCTTCAACCCTTCTTCCCCCTCCATTTTTAAAAACTTTGTTTTTGTTTTGTTTTTTTTCTTTCCATTCTTTGTTTTTTAAAATCCCTTTCCTCAACTGGGCGCTGTAGTAGTACACACCTGTAATCCCAGCACTTAGGACCTTGAGGCAGGAAGATCGCTAGGAGTCCGAAGCTAGTCTGGACTACAAATTGTGTTCAAGGCCAGCCAGAACTGCATAATGAAAGCAAAACATACGTATACAAAATATAGCTATGATAGTAATGTTACTGATTTCTTTTAGCTCATTGAAAAAAATGGTTTGTGCTTATATTGTTTGATCAATTATACATGCCTATATCTTGTAACTTGAACAGCTACTTTGAAGATAATAAAATGTTGTATATTAATCATAGTTAATTTCATATTATCTTGTTTTGAAATTCTGTATCATTGGTTTTTATTGTTTTTTTAAAAATAAATAGAAAGAAAAACAAAAAACACCAAAAAACCTACTTGCTCTTCCTTCCCTTCCCCTGCCCCTCCTTTGTTCCCCTTCCCATTTGAAAATATTCTTCCTACTTTCCAATATCTCCTTAAGACTCTCAATATAATTACTTGTGCAAAGATCCTTTTTCCACTGCATTCCAGGAAGTAGGGTCTGGTATATTTGGGGCACCATTCAGTCCTCTATAATGTCTAAATGTGAAACTCCACCTCACTCCCTAGTGACACTGTCTTTCTTCTTATGCTGCCAAGAACAACTCAGCAAGTTTTCTTGCAATCTACCCATGAATTATCTACACTTTCTCCATGAAATATATTTGCCTTGAAGACCTGCAGTCTCCAAATATCTTTGATAGAGTGTTTCAACTGGAAAATAAATGGAGAACATTCCTCCAGTGTATGGAGTTTATTTATAAATGATGTGGGCCAATGTATCACACATATGAATATCATGCATATGAAAAAGGAAACCATAAAAGAAAAAGGAAAAATAAATCTAAATAGAATTATTAAAATTTTCTTCCAACACTCAAAAGAATCTTCAACTCTCTAGGGGATACACATTCCAATGCTAAAAACACTTCTGCACATCTTTGCTCCCCAAAACTCCAAGGAGGTGCTTCAAAGACTGCTGCTTACAATAGAAAGCTGAATGAGTCCTGGACTCTCCATTGTAACTTTATGCACAGCAAGTCATCTTGCATCTTTGTGATATATTTTGGGGATTTGAAAATGATTTCAATAGGAAAAATGCTCTGTTGCAAAAAAAATTACAAAAAATAATAATAATAGGCTTGAAGCCCACTTCTCTAGAGCACTCTCTTTTGGTGTGAGCCTCTGGGGGGCCTTTCATGCAGGTGGCACATGACATCACTCAGCCCCAGCTGTTCCTTATTAACTCAGCCTCTCAGTGAAAGATACAGCCTTTTGCAACTTGACTTTTTAAGGAGACAGCCTATTTTGCAAATCAACCAAACACATTAAACAGACTGCCACATTCCATAAATATAAATTTGACAAATAAATCCAATGTCTTCATCGTCTTTACTAAAACATGGAATGATTTGAAGTTATGAAGGACACTGGGCTTGGCAAAAAAGCATTCCTGTTTTGTCACCCAAAGAGAAGTGCCTGCCAGGCTAACTGAACCTCCAGTGGGTCAAAGTACAAGAATCACCCAGGAGCCCATAACCCTCACTAAGACCTCTAACCCATTTCCCACATGAGCAGACACTGTAAATATGTTCTTTGCCTGCTCGTAATACCTAATTAGGCCTTGACCATGAGGCCAGGAGGTGGAGAAGAAAAGCCTGGACGCTTGCAAGCTGCCACTTCAGTTCACAGCAAAATGACAGGCAGCATGTGTGATCCAAGGGGAAGAATCTGACAGTCACACTTCAGTCTTTCAGCCACATTTTTTTAACATAGGGAGGTTGTAGCATCAATAGTGTCATCTTCTAATAGAAAGGACAACTACATATAATGTATAATTGCTGGTCTAAATGACTTGTTATTTTCACTGCCTATTCTAAAATGTCTGTAATTGCTTCCAATGCAACTTTGAATAAACGATAAGTCAGCACAGGCAGTCACTGGTGGAGAAATGGCATGGGTCTAGAAAACTTAGTACAAATTATTTTGTCACATGTCAATTTTCACCAATTTCTGATTATGATCACAGGCATTTGTATTTCTTTGTTGGTTATTTCTTCCAAATGTGTCCCAGTTAAGCAACAGAAGTAGTATCACATGTAGGTGTATAAAAGCCAAGGCCATTTATTTTCAAGGGCAATGAGCAACACCTGGCTGAGCCTGATAAATGAGTTTTATAGAATTTTAGCTCATGCCAAATCCTGGCCCTTTCTGTAAATCAGAACAAAGTAAGGTAGAAGCATATCTTACTGAAAAATATTGCCATCTTTCCAAATGAACTTTTTTCCCCTTAATATACTTGTTTGCCAAGTTTTAAAATAAAAAATCACTTCTATATATAAAAAAAACATCTCCTTGGAATAATAGGCTTCAGTGTGAGTTCTGATAGAGCAATAGCTCCTCTAAATGACAGCAAAAGGCTTGCAGCCGGGATGCAAGACACATCTATTTCAGGGCTTCCCATTAGAGAGAAAAGCAGTTCAGTAAGAAATGAAGTCATTTCCTGACTCATTGGGATGCCATGTTTAAACCACAGTTTTCAGCCTGAGGATACAAAGTTTGGAAAAATGTAGCTGAGCCTAAAAGAGATGAATCACTCCTTAAGTATTCAAAAAAACAGCTTTTTAAGGTCCTTCAAGCACTACTCTAACATATTAAATAGGGAAAGAGACTTAGCAAGAGTCTCCATCCATCCCTTCTGTAGTAAGAGGGTTCTCCAAGCTATGTCTTTTGTTAAAACTAGTTTCATAAATGATCTTTCTACAGATTATTGCATTTGTAAGTATTAAAGCAATAAAAACAGGTCAATGTTTAGCCATTGTAAACAGGGGAGAAGATGGAGTCAAAACCTATTGATTTTGTATGTTTCTCAAATATCTTTAAATCTTTTTTTCAGTGCTAGGAATCAAATGTAGATCTTTGTGCATAGTAAGGAAGGGCTCTACCACTGAGCGACATCCCTATTCTCCCCCAAAAAAGAAACTATTTCTGAGAAATAATTATAAATATATAACATTGTACTTTGAATTTATACAATTTTATTAGTCAATTATGTATCAATCAAGCTGAAAATATCTTTAAATTAAAATTTTAAAAATATAAAACTTTTTAAAAGATAATATGCAACAACTTATTAGGGACTCCAAAAATTTGTTTTACTAAAAAAACTTTTCAATAGATAAAATTTTATCAAAGACAAAATTTATAATTTAAAGTAATGAGGAGACCACTTTTACCTATCAAATTAGCAAAAGCTGACAAGACTACTCAGAGCTAGTAAGAAACTATAAATTTGTTCAACTTTCTGGAAAATCATTGCTCAATATGCATCAAAGACCTTAAAAATGTTCATAGTCTCTAACCCAGTAATTCTGCTTTTAGAAGTCTAATTTATAATCTGTTATTTGGACAAAAATGTATTCACAAAACTGTCATTTCAGTCTTCATTAGAATCAAAAACTCAAAATCAGTTCAAATAATCAGCAATAGGGACACTACTTTTGTAGAACACTAAAAAAAATAGATTATCATACAACCAATCCAAACTAAATTAGGGCTTATCTTTACTGATAAGGAGCCATGCAGATGAAAAAGCAGTGTAGAGAACTATACGTACAAGAAGAAAAATATTTAAACAAATTCCTAGTTGGATATTACTCTGGAGTATAGACTGGTTCTGCTCCATTTGAAATGTACCATGTCACTATTGACATATTCACACACTGAACCTTTGAAATCCTGGTTGCATTTCTTGATGAACTACAATCTCTAAGCAATTGTACAAATTTCTTCCAAAAAAAACACAAGAATAAACTATTTTTGTTGACTGCCCTGCCTCCAGGCCTTTGGAAGCCTATGGTCAAGAGGAGGCACTATTAGTAGCAGCCAATAGAGCATTCTCACACATTCAGGAACATTTTCAGTGAACTCCAGTATTGCCAGAGATACCAAAACCCAGTTAGATAGATGCTCATTGAGTCTTTTTTTTTGGGGGGGGGGGATACGGGTGGAGGGTCAGACTTTATTTCACTTATTTACCTTAAAAAGAATAAAATCAAACAAAATAAAACAGAATAAAGCCAATCAAAACAAAACAAATAAAGTGATACAGAACTTCAAAACAATATAATGGGAAATCAACAATGGCTACCATAATGCCTCTTGTTATCTTCAAAATAGTTGTCCATACCATCAGACATAATAAAATCAAACAAAACAGAACAGAGCAAAGCCAATCAAAATAAAACAGTGAAAGTGATACAGGACTTCAAAACAAGACAATAAGAAACCAACAATGGCTACCATAATATATCTAGTAATTTTTGAAATAGCTGCCCATGTGATGACATATAATAAAATCAAACAAAACAAAACAGAATAAAACCAAACAATGAAAACCATACAGGATTCTAAAACAAGATAATAGAGAATTAACAATGGCTACCACCTTCAGAAGGAAACCCCCCCATTGCATATTGTTATTCTCCAAATAGATGTACAGACAACCAACCTTAGGGCTTCAAAGTCAATCAAATCCTAAACACTACAAGAGGTTTTTTTTTTACTTCAGTAGCTATCATCCCAGCCTGTGTTTCTCCAGATCAGCTGCTTGCTTAAGGGAGGGTGAGGTGCAGGCTTGGCTCCTCTTGTCTCCCAACCAGTTGGTTTACAGGAAGGGGTTGACTTCTTGTTTCTCTTCCCTGTGGCCCACAACTACTGCTTGCTCACAGGAAGGGGTTGGCTTCTTGTTGCTCCTGCTGGCAGCCTGCAACTGCCTCTGGCTCACAAGAAGGGTTGGCCTCTTGCTTTTCCTGGTGGCCCTTGACTACTACTGGCTCACTGGCTGACTGGCTTATTTTTCCTCCTCATGGCCTGCAACTGCCACTGGCTCACTGCTCATTGAGTCTTGGCTGATTTCTTAAAAAACATTAACTATCAGATGGAAGGATATCAGACAAAGTTATAGAAAAATGGAGACAAAATTCAGAAAAAAGAAGCAAAGTGGTAAAGAAGAAAGATCTAAAAAGATGAAAAGGAATGGAAAATAGTGAACTATGTTTCCTCAAAATTATTAGATAATATAAATTCATTTTATTAATTTTTAAAATAAAATTAATATTTAAAAAAACAACTCTAGAAAGTAGTACTAAGAATTAAGATTCATTGACTGATTTCCTAGTGTCAGGCACTGATAACTGCATTAATACACAATGAGATATTTGTATTAACTCAGTTAATCCTTACAGTTGCTTTATAGAATAAGAATTTCTATTGCCTCCTTTTAAGGAAAATAAAAATGAGGCTCAGAGGTCAGACAACTTGTAAGCTCCCACAGCTCTTAGCAGGGAGGATAGGTATATAACCCTAAAGGCTTCAGGTTCCAAGTCTTCATCACTAGATATACAATCTCTGTCTACTCAAGCCATGAGGTTTTCATTTTTAGAAGTCCTGTACTTCTCATCCGTAATGCATTTGTAATACTGGACGTTTACACTCTTGCATGTTTATTGCTTTTTGTGCATAATATGCCTTAGAGAATGAATATGAATCATTGCTAAGTAGTGACCCTCACTTGTGGGGCTCTAATTGAGTAGTAGTAAAGGAACAGGAAAGGAACTGAATATTTCTGACAGTGTGCTGCTTGCCAAGTACTGAACTTGTTGCCTTTCCCTCAATCACATACTCCCATGGCGATAAAACACTGAATGCTGGAACTTCGGAGAATCCTTCCTATAACCTCACAGTACTTAACACTATTTCCCACTCATTAAATAACTTTATTGGACCTTTAGCAAAGATAACTTCAAAATGATTAGCCCAATAATTTTGCAATCAAATAAACTCTACCAACATCCTCTGCTGAGAAGCAGTCATCTTTTGAAATCGTTAGAAATTTAAATTGAGAAAAAAAGAAGTTAATGCTTCTACCCTCATTCTATTCTTTTTGACTGATGAAACAAAAAATAATTACTTTGCATCTCCAAAGTGCTCCACCCCCATGAAAGCAGGGGAAGAGTGAGCCATTATTAGGACACAAATGTGTTCTGCTGAAGGCAATCAAATAAATCAAGTAACCCCAAAATATAGTTAAAGTGACTCAGACACAGTTCATGCTTTTAGTCACTTAGAATCCAAAGTTACTCGGAAACACGAATAGTTTTTAAGGCATTACTCATTTTGCTTTCTCTGATAAAAATAAAATAATCCAATACAATTATCTGAATGGTTATAATTTAAAGATTTAAAATACACACTCAAAATCTAACATTTCAAATTAGTGCCACTCTTTAGGACAAACTCTAACTAATAATAATGATCTGGTATAAAAGTATCCTGGAGAAAGTAATTTCCTACCATTTTCTTTTTATTAAGCTAATCTGAAAAAAGAGAGCACATTCTTCCGTGGGGCTGTCCTAGAGAAAGCCAGCACTGTGCAAGCCATGCGTCTGCTACATCATTACACAAAATTGAAAACTGTTCCTTTCTCACCTAAGAAATTGTTTATTCCTATGCTGGAAAATTAAATGTGGTTCAAGACCTTTATTTAGAAAGAATTTAGCTTCAATAAACCAAAATGATTTCTAAATGACCTTATCAGTAGCTTAAAGATGACAAATAGGCTTGATCATACACACCAGGAAAGGACTGGTTGGTAGTAGACACCTAAATGCTGTGGTAAGAAAGGTTCTGAAGCCACATTCAAAAGAAAACAGCTTCAGATCAATCAGCAATATCAGCAATGTATGTGGGAGAACTAGTATTAGCACCAAAAATTTGTGGTGCTGTAATTTACTAAAAGAGAAATATGAACCATCAATCTGAAATAAAAGATGTAAGTGAAATATTTCAAAGGTGCTATTGGATTGTTTGGCTGAGAGAGAGAGACAGAGACAGAGAGAGAGACAGAGAGACAGACAGACAGAGACAGAGAGAAAAAGAAAGAATGAATCATTGCTAAGAAGTGACCCTGACTTGTGGGGCTCTAATTGAATAGCAGTAAAAGAATAGGAGAACTAAATATTCCTGACAGTCTACTGCATGCCAAGTACTGAACTTGTTGCCTTACCTCAATCACATACTCCCATGGCCATAGTCAAGGTGGGTTTTTTTTCATTATTAATAACAGCACCCTTCCATTCTCTTAATTTCTATCATTCTGCTCTCTAACTACAACTTCCTGTCTTTTTTATTTACTCATTAAGTACTTAGCCTTCCAATAATCCCTCTGTCTCACTGATATATCAATTCCATGGGTCCTACCACTCTTTCACGGTCCCTTACCTCCACATCATAGTCTCTCTCTCTCTCTCTCTCTCTCTCTCTCTCTCTCTCTCTCTCTCTCTCTCTCTCTCTCTCTCTCTCTCTCTCTCTCCTATTGACCCATAACAAACTTCACAGGTCATTATTATTAGTCACTCCTTGGCATCCATCATCAATTCCATTGCTCTTTTCCCTTTTCCTCATAGATGCCTAGGGGAAAAATGCCTAGGAAAAAACCCACACCTTGTTAAATTTAGTTCTCATGCATTTTAAATATTGCCAGAAGGAAAGTTAACAACTATAATGACCAGTCCAAGCCTAAATTCATTATTACCTCAACCAGGTCTTAGTAATGTTTTCTTTATGCACCCACTCTCCCACTACACATCTATTTCATCTTTTCCTCCATCTTCAAATCTCAGTGTCTCTTTCTTCTTATCCTCAGCTGATGTCTTTATTTCCTGCTTCATTGGAAGCACAGAAAGAATCCAAAGACAATTTCCACAGGTTCTCATCACCCTGTCTACCCACTCACCTGCACCTGGTGTTTCTGTAACACTCTACCTTCTCTAATGTTACAATGGATGAGCTGTTTGTTACTGCTCTAATCAAATGTCAAGCCCTCTGTTTGCATGCTGAATCTCACCTCTCTTTTTTAATCAATAACATCTCTCCAGCCTTTCTCCGCTCCTTTTCATCAGCAATTTTGCCCCTTACACTGAATCACACCCACAAGTATTCAAATATTCTACAAAACACAAATCTTTAAATCTTTCTTGAACCCACACAACCCTCCAAGGATGGCTCCATTTCATAGTGATAAATCTTTGGAAAATGTTTTTCTTTCTAGTTCTCTTTCCAGTCTTTCTTGGTCTACTCCAATAAGGTTTTGATTCCCATCTCAACTCTACTTTGCATGCACCACTCAAAGTTTGCTTGTGCAGGTGACAAATGAACCTTTTGTTGCTAAATTAAATGGTCACTTCTCAGAACTCCTCTCCCTTGACCAATAGTAGCATTTAACACAGTTAAGAGTCCTCCTCCTTGAAAACAATTATCTTCACTACCTTCCAGCATACCAAATACTCCTAGTTTTCTTCCTATCTCACTAACCACATTTTCTTAATATCTTTTGCTAGTTCTTCCTGATGTCCCCAACCTCTAAATTTTGTACTGCTCCATAATATTATCTATTATCTACCTACCCTTTGATAATGTTATTTATTTAGTCTTTTGGCTTCAAATGCTATCCTTATGTTAATAACTTCAAAGCATGATCTCTAGCACAGACATCTCCTTGAGCTTGAGCTTTTGATACTTATGTTCAGTTGCCTATTCAGTAACTCCATTGAAATATCTGTTAGGCATTTCAAAATCTGCATGTCTAAAACTAAACTCCTGAGATGTCCCCCAAAACCCACTCATCCCATTCTTGTACCTATCTCCATAAATAGCGGCTTCCATTAACACAACTGCTCATTCCAAAAAAATTGGAGACACCTATAAATTTTCTCCTGTCTGACCCCTCATACCCAATCCATCAGTAAGTCCTCTTGACTTTACCTCTAAATCTAACCACTCTGTATTTGACCAGTCCTTTCTACTTCATGATTCAATCCACCTTTGGTCTCCTTGCTACTGTCTTTGCCCCACTATGGTCTATTTTCAGAACAATTCCTTTTTAAGGAATAAGTCAAGGCTGTCATTCTTCTGCTTTGAGACCCTCTAATTGCTTCCTATCTCACTCAGATTAAAAGCCAAAGTTCTTTCTGAAGTTATGTCCTTATGATAACCTCCTAAAAATACTTCTCTGACTTTACCTTTCACCGTATTTGCTCAGTCCCTCCACTGAAATCACATTAGCCTCCTTGGTCTTTAGAAAAAGCATTCATCCTCCCAACTCAAGGTCTTTGCACCTACTAGTTTCTCTTTCATAATCATGAGATAAAAGATAGGTTTTGAAAGTAGACATGTTTTCTTCATTGCCCTTTCAAGGTCTTGGCTCAACTGTCATCTTCCTCCAGAAATCTTTCCTGACCACCATATTTAAACGGGCATGCACTTTCAGTGTATTCCACAGAGGTTTTCAACGGGCATACTATTTTATGTATATGTCTGTCTATCTTTCCACCATCACTAGTGCCTTCTATTTATTAATATTTGCCAGAATAGTACCTAGTACAGAAGCAGCAATAAATATTTGTTGAATTGATGAAAGAATAAATGTTTCTCAATTTATCTCCACTAAGGCCCATAAGGCAAATATCATTATATCTGCTTTATTGGTGCAGATGGTGAAACTCACATGGTTTAAATAACTTGATGCCATACAACTAGAGAAAATGAGAGTCAAGATTTGACCCCTTAACACATACAGACATGTCTACT
The DNA here is from genome assembly GCA_004027455.1 of Hydrochoerus hydrochaeris. NCBI lineage: Eukaryota > Metazoa > Chordata > Mammalia > Rodentia > Hydrochaeridae > Hydrochoerus > Hydrochoerus hydrochaeris. Next base: position 93,300 of record PVLA01007292.1, on the reverse strand, counting down.
TTCAAAGCCTATCCTTTATCTCATGATTTTGAAGAATCATGTATTTATTCCACCCTTCTTAAATGAATTGTACAAATGGGTAAATAAATGATAGAGAAAAGAATCTTTTTTAAAGAATAAAAGCAAAAATGATGATACAGGGTTTCAAAACAATGAGATTAACAATCGTTAATATATTTTGTATTGCTATCTTCAAAGTAGTTACTCAGATTACAAACTATTGACATGAAAAATTGGTCAGATAATGTAAGCCCAAATCATTCTTTTCAATGAACTAGTAGAAATTAGTAGTATAATTATCTATCATATATATGTGTGTGTATATTTTTTTTCCCTTCTTTCTCTTCTCCCTTCCCCCATCCCAGTTGTTCTTTCCTGTTGTGTAGTTTCTTTTCCTTTTGAAAAAAAGAATCTTTAATTGAAGTTTTCCAACTAACAAATGATACAGAAATTAAAGATTTAGAACTATTTTGTAATCATTCATCTAAACATTGAGTATCAAAGGCTAATATCATAAAAATAGGGACAATCATTAGGTCTGCTGCTGAGATATCAATGCCACCTATCATCTTACCAAAATAATTAAGCCTAAATAGAAACAAACTTCTAAATTGGGTATTATCTAGCTCAGCACTAATGACATCTGGACTTGGATAATGCTTATATTTGGAGGACTATCCTATACATCTAGACACCTATTAGAGCCACTACTCATCACACTAAAAATTCAAAAATGTTTCCAAGTACTGTCAGATATCTCTTGCAAAAAAGGAAGTTGTATAGCATCATTCTTGCCTGAAAACCACTCATCATTGGGGCCGAAGGTATACTTCAGTGGTAGAGTGCTTTCCTAGCATGCCCAGCATGCACAAGGCCTTGGGTTCAATCCCTAAGGCTGAAGGAAGAAAAGGAAACCATAGGTCTAAACACAATTAGATCAGCAAAATATAGACTGTGGGGAAACTTCAAAGATCAAACAACACAGATCCTTCAACAAGCAAATTTTGAGGAAAAACGGTAGGGATAGAAGGGGAAAGCTTTTGGTCAAAACACACTTAAAAGGTATTTTTTAATGCCAAAAATAAATTATATGACTTAACAATGCACAGCTGTGTGATAAAACTATAAGATGTGGAAGATAGTGATTGCCACAAAAGTTCAATAGGGAGCCCAGAAGTAGTTGTGTTTGGTTGGGCTTGGGACTTAAGTGATTAACAAAATTCTATTTCTTGACTTGGGTGGCATTTAAAAGAATGTTGACCTTATAACAATTAAGTTTTATATTTGCTTTATCCTGCTTTCTGTATCTGTTTTTTCCTGCAAAAATGTAATAGTAAAAGAAAACATACTAAACATAATAATCTGCCTTCTTTTCTACTTCTCTTGGTTTGAAGCTTTGTGGGAACTGTCCTTGAGAGAAGAACTATGAATCTATTAAGTTCAGGTCAACGTTTATGTCCCTTCAGCCCAGAGGTGTAAATCTTCATCAGTGCTTCAAAAACAACTTTGGAAATCATAGCAGGACTTATTACTACGCTATATAAGCCATATGTGTGATGTCCATACTTGGCTTACTTTTGAAGGAATGTTTCACATCAAATCAGCAAATACCTACCAGGGAGCCTGTTGTGATCCAGGCAGTCTGCCAGGCACTGTGAGGGAAGCAAAATGCAAGCAGTGAATTCTTGGCTAATGTGAAGAAAACTCATGAAATCTATGGGGGCTGAGTAGAGATTTATGGGACAATGAATTTTAGAATAATGTACAGACCCGGGGGTTGGGGGGGGCAGTGAAAGAGAGAGAAAAAGAAAGAACGAGACCGACCACAGGTGTACCTCTTTTCTTGCAAAAGATATGCTCCTGAAGAGTTCTGTGGTGATTACATTTTTATAAATTTAATTATATTTTCTCATTGACTTACATTATAATCAGAGAGTGGCTTTATCTACATTTTGGATTAATCTTCAACTGGCAGTGGCTCCCAACAGTTTAAGTTGCCCTGCTTCTCTGTCAAGTAGTTAATAGTTTATAAACAAACATTTAAAGGTACTATTTAAACGAACCCTTGAGTGAATCCTTTTGAACAACAAAGGATTCATTGGTAATATTTATAAATAATCATTAGATCAGAGGCTCATCAAGCTTCCTTAAAGTAAAGCAGACCTATACACAGGCTTTAATGCCCTTTCTCAGGATTTTATTGTAATTAAATCTCTTTGTCTAAGGATCAACAACCTATTTTATGTGTGTTTTATGGCAAAATCTTACATTACTGATTTGACTTACTCCAAAAATATTTGGAAAGATATTTTGTCCAGAGATTTATAGGAAAAACTACAAAATGTATTTTATATTGCTGAGTTCCCTGTTACAATGGGATGTTGGCTTTTGTGCCTTAGTTTAAAATTACACAATAAAAACAAAAATGTTGTTAAACTCAGGAGAAAGGCAAATCAAAATGACTGGTTCTTTTAGAGAGAAGATACTAGGGCTACTTTCTCACTTGAGAACTGTCTCTTTAAAAAGTGGGGTGCCCAGAAAGCTCAAGTAGGCCACTGGAAACTAGCTCATTGGCTCCAGCTTTCTTAACCATCTGTCTCCTGTTCCACCACATTTCTCTGCTTCCTCCTTCTCATCTGTTTTTCCCATCCACATTTGATTCTCACCCCACTCTTCTAATGATTTTTCTGGATCAACTAAAGCAATATATTATCATCAGTGTCAACCACATGAAAACTCATCACATTTCACATTGGCCATGGCACACTTGGCTCTAGATCTAAAATATGGGATCTAAACAAGCTGCTACAGAATGGCAAGACTCCAGGGCAATGTGTTAGTCAACTTCTTGTTACTGTGACAAAATACCCAAACAAAACGACTTTTTCTTTTTCTTAGTACATGTTTTCAGTACATGCATTTTACAATCATCTTGGAGAGTTGGTACATCTACAAAATACAACTTGTTTCTTTTCTAATACCTTTCCTTCTCCCTTCCTCCCTCATCTATTTCCCTTTTCCTCCTTGTCATTCTTGTTGATATTATTAATCTTAGTTCATGTTTATGGTATACAATGTCCACATTCATTGAGGGTATTAGGAACTTGTATCTAGAACGTCTTTGGTCTATTTTTCCATCCTCTTCCCCCTCACATCTCCCACTCCATTCCCCAGGCACCTGCCCATCTGCAACAGATCCATTCCCTTGTATCATTCTATCTTTTTTTATTTTCTCTTAGTTTGTACTTTGCCTTACTCAGATAAGAGATATCATTCAGTATTCAAGTTTGTGTGTCTGATTTATTTCAGTTGACACTATATTTTATAGGTGCATAAACTTTCTTGCAAATATCTCAAATTTGCCTTTCTTTATAACCAAGTAATATTCCATTATTTAGTGATACCACATTTTCTTTATTCAATCATCTGTTGATGGGTATGTAAGCTGTTTCCAGGATTTTGCTATTATGAATTATGCTACTATAAAAATTGGTATGCATTTATCACTGTGATATGATGTCCTAAGCTCTTCAGGGTAGATACCTAGAAATGGAATAGTTGGATCACATGGAATTTCTAATTTGAGTTCTTTGAGGAATCTCCATACTGATTTCTATAGTGGTTGTACGAGTTTACATTCCCACCAACAATACAGGAGGGTTCCTTTTTCACCACAGCCATGCCAGCATTATTGTTTGATTTCTTGATGGAATCTTAGCATGGTTTTAGTTTGCATCTGTCTAATGGCCAGGAAAGATTTCTTGTGGCTTAAAGTTTTGGTCTGTGGTCAGCAGGTCCCATTGTCTCTGGGCCTGTGGTGAGACAGAACATCATGTCAAGGAACGCCTGGTACAGCATAGCTGCTTAGCTCATAGCAGCCAGGAAGGCAGAAAGGGGGAAGAGATATGAGGTCTCAACATATCCTTCAAGTGGACACTTCCAGTGACCTTCTTCCTCCAACTAGACCCTACCCCCTAATTTTTCTCCTACCTCCCAAAGTGCCACCAGCTGGAACCAAGCCTTCTACTCATAAGTTTTGGGGAGACATTTAAGATATAAATCATAACAAACCACTAACACTTCTCCAGTTAGTAAGAGCATGGATGCTCCTCCACTTCATCTTGTCTAGGATTTGTGGAGCAGCTTTTAATACAATACCTTACTCTATTAGTTACATACACCCAAAGGGATGTGATTTACGATGGGCTTCGTCTGACTAGCTTTGTTATTTCTGATTAAAGACCCCATTTATTCTGGAATATATGGGTAATGGCTAGTTCACTTTTTTGTCTTTGGGGACAAGAACATAACTTATAATTGGTTATTTAGAAAACATACTGGAAATAAAAAATGGACTGCAGCACAGAAGAATAAATCAAGTCAGTTTTATTGAAGAAGGGAAAAACAATTCTGTTGCCAAATCAATTACTTTCCATGGCTTGCAGGACCACTTCCTGAGGAACAGCCACCATCTCCAGCACTGTGCTGAAGAATATTTACAACTAGCCAATAGACTATGGAAAAGATGGAGAGATGGCACAGATGTAATTAAAGCCCTTAAGTGATTGACTTCATTTATCAAAAGGGGTACACCGAGGGCCAGACTAATCAGATGGTATGTTTAAAAGATATTCTTGAGATCACAGAGTTAAAGTAGTAGAGACTCTCTGTATGTTGCTGACTTTGAAGAAGTAGGCTTCCATGAGTTCTATACCGTTAAGGAAATAAATTTCTGCCAACAACCATGCGGGTTTGGACTAAACAGATGTTTCCCTGGTGGAATCTTCAGATCAGAACTCAACCTGGCCAATGCCTTGCTTTCAGGCTTGTGAAACCCAATGCAAAGAACTCAGCTAATCTGTGGCCAGATTTCTGGCCAACAGAATCTGTAAAATAATAAATTGTTTTTGTGTGAAGACTCTAAGCTTGGAGTAATTTGTTATGCAGCAGTAGAAAATTATGATAGCCATGAAAGATTAACAATGAAATAGAAACCTTCTGCTAAGAAGATCCCTAACTCATAAGAGTCAGAGAAACAAAGAAATGAGTTTCATATTTTAGAACAAGCGTTTTTACTTTCATTCATCCAATTTGCCTTTCCACATTGTAAAAAAGGATGTAGAAAAAGACCTGATGTATATTTCAGAAAAGTTTTCCCTGCCTCAGCATTGCTCATTGACTGAAAACATCATCCTGTATCTTTCCCATGTAAAGAGCACACATGTACAACTCCTAAGTGAACTGAGATGAAGGAACCAAATATTCCTCTAGAGAAATAAAATACTAAACTCAGTAGGTAACTGTGTGTACCTAACTGAAATGCATGTCAATGTCAGAATCAACCTACAGAAACTATTATAGCACAGGAAGGAAATAAAGAGAGGAAGGGCAAAAGTGATCAAAGTATGATATATTCATATACAGATATATCAAAGTGAAACCCATTATTCTATATAACTAATATGAAGCAATTAAAAAACACAAAATAACCCATAAAAGCAAAGACAAAACCAAGAATAGCAATGTCAGCGACAAGGCAGTTATGTGCCAATAATGCCCATAAATGTAAAGAGGATACTAAATAAAAGAAAAACATAAGAAAACTGCTTTTGACATGTATCAGATGCCCAGGATTTGTCTGCAGATGGATGAAAACATTAATGAGAATTAGAAGAAAAGAGTTTATCATTGCAAGGGAATAAGAAATAGGAGGAATATGTAATAGCGGTGGAAATTAAGGACAGAGGATACTGTTAGAAATTCTTCATGCGAGAAGCCAACAGAGTTAACATAGCCACAGAGTAGCAGTTCTCAAAGTGTGGTCCTGGGACCAGCATCAGCATCAACAGGGAAATTGCTAGAAATGCAAATTCCCAAGCCTCAACCCAGAACTCCTGAATCAGACTCTCGCAGGAAGACCCAGTAAACGATTTTAAGAATCCTTCCAGGGGATTCTTTAACATACTCAAGTTTAACAACTACTGACCTAGAGAAATGAAGGAATCTTGTAGGGGTAGTTTTTTGGTTTTGGGGGTGTTTTTTAGGGATAGTTTTTAAAAGGAAGAAAACCTAATGATCTTAACCTTGGCTCCACATTAAGATCAGCTTCAGAACTTTAAAACCACCAATGCCAAACTGGACCACCACCAGAGATTCTGATCTAATTAGTGTGAAATGGAGACCGAGCACCCAAATTATTCACCAGCTCTCCAAAGGATTCAAAATGCAGATCCAGGACAGGAACCCTTGATGTAAAAGCAGTGTGGGAGGACGTCATTCCAGATTGCTACATAAATGACCTCTACGAGAACGTTTGACTCTTTCTGATGTGGTGTTCTCGTGTCTCCCAAGTATTCACACATATATTCTCAGCTGTCAACACTGCTATGCTTTTGCACAGGGCAGGGAAATTGCTTTTATTTCAACAGCACAAAAAAAATAATCAACAGCCAACCCTTTTCACGGCCCTTGCTCACCCTCTGAGCTGGCTTTGTACAAGCAACACTTTCCTTCCCTGCCCTCCGTATATGGGACGCCCTGGGAAATGGCGAGGTGGAGAAGCTGCACTTTCTTGTACTCACACTGGCAGCAGCCACCACAGGGTCACTGGCATAGCTGTTCCCTCCAGACCTCCTTCAGGCCCTGGCATACACAGGCAGATGCCTCCAGAGGTCTAGACATCACTTCAATGTTAAGCAGCTCAGCTACTCTGAGACCATCTTCTCCTGAACTTGGACAGTGAATAAGGGTCTCTTGTGGGAGAATAAAAGAAATGCTATGTTGACTCCAGCTGAGAAAGACAAATAAAAGAGGCTTTCAAATGCTTCAGTCCTCATGACCCTCTCCTCCCCATGGCTCAGCAATACAGTCATCCAGCTGTCCACACAATTTATGTCCACTTGGGCCAACAGGTAAAAGCAAATGCTCAGGAAGTTCAAACCTCAAGAGAGAAATCATAAACATTTAAATTTTCTAAGAACACAACAGAATTTCTATGTCTGTATCTGGGATTCTTAGTTCTGTGCATGTGCATGGGGCCTTTGCAGGTCCACCTAATGGAGACTGCCCCACCACTAAATAGAACAACAGTGATTTGGTTAGTAGATTCACCACACAGATGAAAAGGAGGAAAAGCAATAATGCCATGTCCCAGAACCTCAGAATGCAATATGTAACATATAAAAGATGACAATGACCCTAATGATGGTAAGCCACTAACAATTTTTATATTAAAATGTAGTTTATTTCCCTTTCTTACCTTTGTGATACATAATGAGTATATTCATGGGAAACTGGAATATAAACATTTTGCATCTAAATCATTTTGACTTCTTTTTCTCCTTCCCTCCCTCCTATCGTCTCCCATTCCCAGATCAAGTTTTCCAAAAGACTCAAGTAAGCATTTTGGAATCTGTAAGCAGGTAGTTGCCTCAATAAAAATGGCCAATACCACCTAAGAAGTAGATATTGGTGCAGGAAAAAGAGACAGGGCAGGTAGAGGACCCGGCCCTATATTTTTTAGGAACTAATTAGACAAGTCTTCTAGATGGAAACTGCTATCTAGAGCAGTGGTTCTCACTTGGAGTTCATTCTGGACTGCTATGAAACATTTGGCAATGTTCAGAGACATTTTTGGTTTTACAGCAGAGTAGAAGGTTACTGCTGGCATCTAGCAGGTCAAGGCCAAGGATGCTGCCAAACCTCCTACAATGCACAGGGCAAGCCCCATGACAAATAACTATCCAGCCCCCATGTTATTACTGCCAAGACTGAGAAACTCTGATCTAATCAAACGCTCCTTTCATAAACAGGAGAGAAGAGAAAAACATTGATGATTTTTTTTCCCATAAAGGCATAGCTTTTAACCATAGTTTTATCCACACGTTAGAAAAACAGAGCTGTTCTCCTTAAGGAGGCAGAGAGGCAAAAATTGTTTTCTGGTGCTAGAGTTAGAACCCAGGGCCTGGAGCATACTAGGCAAACATTCCACCACTGAGCCATCCCTTAGCCTCTGGTAGGTTCATCTTGACATCTTTCCCACTTCTGTCTTTCAGCATCTCAATCACCTGGGACAAACAATTTTCTAGACTTTAATCAAATAGTCACAGCCTCCCTGTAGTAACTTGTTCCAATGTTCACCTTCCTAATGGACAAAATATTAGGTTGAATTACTTGAAATTCCCAGTATTGGATGGACTTTGACCTTCAAACTGGCAATGTCATGTTGTACAACTTAATAATATTCCCTTCAACAAAAATGTGTCCTACTTTAAGAAGCCATTTTCTTGTGTGAACACTTCAATGAGCATCCATGCAATGGTTTTTGGTGACAATGATACCTGGTCATCAGCTGTTTGGTAGACACTCCCCACCCCCACTCCCACTTCCTGCCCACATCCCTCGGGCCCAGTCATGGTTGGCTCTTTTTCTAGAAAAATTATTTATTCTTTCTACAGTTGTTTTGCTGTTGTTGTTAGGCATTTTTCAACTCTGATTTCATCTTATTCTATAGAAGGGGGTTAAAATAAAGTTGCTATACTGCTGTATACACAGGTTCTTAATACTTGAGGAAATATAAAAGCCCAGGAAATCTTCCTCTTGTAGGTCATATTTTTGTATCTACTGTGGCTTACTTAATATAGGCTTTATATTATATAGCACACTTTGGCTTAAACAACCTGACCTCTAACACTGCTGTATACTCAATAGGGGGGGGCTCACAACCAGCTTTCACACAAATTACCAATTTAATCTCTAAAACAAGTCTAAGAGGAAAGAATGCTTATTCCATTTCACAGGTGACAGAACTGAGGCAGCTCAACAAGGTTAAATAACCTCCAGTGCCAGCATTTATGAGACAGGCTTTGCACCTATGTTTGTGGGACCCAACTGCACACAATGCTACTGTTACCATAAGACCAAAAGAGAGGTCTGTAAAGGTTTAGAATCTCAAAGTGAGCGCCTTCAAAGTGCATGTCATTGCTAGAGATGAATTTGTTGAGCCTGACCCTGTTATTGCTATCCTTTACCATAGTGTCCACTTTGAAAAAAAACTCTACACAAAATTATCTTATGGTGTATCTCATCTCTCACAAGATGTCAGAATCATCTCCTTTTCTTATTTCAGAGTAAAAAAACAAAACAGTCCCATAAAACTGCCTATGAGCTTTCTTTTTTTTAACAAGAGAGTTGCTATATCTGTTTTTAGCTGAAAATATTATCGGTAGCTTTTCATTCAGCTCTTTCATAAAGAACCATAAATTCACTGATTAAAGGTGAAATCATATGTATTCTGGTCTTCCAAAAACACTATTTAATGTACTTAAGATTCTCTTCAATTAAAAGGAGGGAGGAGGGCAGCAGGAGCCTCTATGCAGGTGAAGGGGTGAGCTGCGGCCACCTTGTGGCTAGTCGCTGAAGGGAGCTTTTCTCTGACCACAGAAGGGAAAGAGGCACAATGACCTCCACCCCTTCAGCCCCTGGCATCTGGAAACTGGCTTCTTATTCTTAACTTCTGAATGCAGGACATGGACATTTATTGAACAGTCACACTTTCAGTAATAGAAGCAGCAGCTCAGCTTTGTAAAGTTCCATGCTCACTATCTTTTTAATGTTTCAAGGCTTGCTGTGTTAGATTCAATCTCTATGGGGAATTAAAAAGCAAGCTAAATTTTCCCCTCATGGATGCTAAGGGTTTAAATTCTTGCTCATCATTGGGTATAACTTTCCCTTTTTTTCTAAAATAGCTGTGAGTTATTTGCCCATGATCTGAAGTAAGAATATATTGCATACAAATGTATAGTACAGTTCTCCTAAAATAAATTCATTTGCTTCTAAATGTCAGCCATAGCAGATCACTGCAATCCTGTAGAATGTCACCAGCCATGGGATGATAGAAAATCTGGCTTCCACCATTCTCATCAACCAGTAGGTAGGTGACTAACTCAGCCTGTTTTCATATCTGTAAAACAAGGGACTATAAAATCAGTAGGTTTTGACACATTTTTAGCATTGAAACCCTTTTTGTCCAAATAGAGTATATAGAATATAGAACCCAATATGCCAAAGCAATTAAAAGGCAGCTGCTATAGCTAAATCTGGACAGCTAGGCCGGACCCATGCACCACCACTATCCTCCTCCCTCCCCTCCACACCAACCAAGCTCTTTAATCTACCTCTACTGAATCCTGGGCATCAGTGGACAACATCAGACCAAGTGATTTCTAAAGTTCCTTGTGGCCTAAGTGTCTTGAAGGCTAAACAGAGAAAGTTTTGAAAAGGCAAGCATTTTATGAAGAAACTTTATAGACATACTTCCAACATTTCCACCCAGAAAAGATTAAGCACACTGAGCAATTAGAGAACAATTTAATTCTCTACATTAAGCAGTGTGCCTCTGGCTAAGAATACAGGAGAAAGTCCTTTGAAGAGCACTAGATGAATCACTTCTTACAAAGGGCCCAGAGCACTTGTGGCCCAGGAAAATTGGCTGATTATCTCCTCGGCTACCATCCTCACTGGCCTTAAGATGGCTATTGCAAGTCGAGTGAACTGAGCAGCAGATAAGACCCCATCCGTTTGCAGTGACCTCTGTTCAGAACTGTGCTTACGCTGAAGCCTATTTTAAACCAGCATTTTCCTTGATCAACTGACAACAGCTGCCTTTATTACTGGCTTTGTTTTTGCCTGAAAATAAAATGTGTTTGCATTTGCCCTTTAGACTTGACACCTAATTAGAGATCTAAGGTGTGGGAAATAATATCTTGATGGACTATAAGGCCGCAAAAGAGGACTTAATACAAAACAAAATCAACAGTGACTTGCTAGAAATTGGCAAAATATACTCATTTAGAAAGATACTTACTATTGAAGCAAATTAGAAATGCTCCTGAAAAAAATTATGATTAATTAATTTACTAATTAATTCAAGAAATTTCTATTAAACATCAACTATGGTCTAGGCCAGGGGTGGCGAGCCTACAGCACATGTGCACAGAGAGCTGTTTGTATCATTGAAAGATGTAAAAGATTTGCCATCACTGGTCTAGGCACTATGTTAGGTAAGATACTGTCCTTGTCCCTATTCAACTAAATCCTCCACTACCACTCATGTAAAGAAAATAGTGAAACACAGCAAGGTAGGCAGCACAATGGAGATGAGTAAACTACAGCGGAATAACAAATGATAGAGTTCCCAGCCCAGGCTAGAAAGGCCAGGAGGCATCACTCCTGAGAACATTTGTAAAGGACAATAATGTAGCAAAGATTGTTTATCTTTTTCTCATTGTGACACAAACCGCAAGTTTCCCTCTTTTGGCGGGTAACATGGCCAGATGCCATTTTTAAGCCTCCCTTGTGGACTGCAGTTAGATGATAATTCTGAATATAAGCAAAAATGATGTGCATCACTTCCAAACCTGGCCCATAAAAGCCCTCCCAACTCTCATCCTCTCTCCCTGTTTATCATCTGGAAAAATAGAAAGAATTGCATGGGACTAGTGGAGAGTGAGTCCAGAAAATGGTAGAAGCCAGGACTCCTAAATACATGGAGCAGAGTCTCCTCTGGGTCATGATTGTTTAAGGAGATACTGGGAAATAGTTATAATTCCAGTAACCAAGAAATACTGACAATGTTGTTTGGCACTCAACATTTCTTCATGATGCAATGCATAACCTTTGAATGCATAACCTTTTAAGAAAGATCAGTCCGATGGCAATAGAAGGCAGGGATGAACAGGTAGGGAAAAATGAGAGCAGAAGGACAAAAGAGAGATCTGAGTAATACTAAAGGCAAGAAAGATATGGATGTCATATATTCTATGGCGCTGTGGTACATGTGCCATAGGCTCACCACTGCTGGTCTAGGCCATAATTGATGTTTAATAAAAATTTCTTGAATTAATTAGTAAACTAATTGTATTTTTCAGAAGTATGTTTAATTTGCTTCAATAGTAAGTGTCTTTCTAAATAAGTACATGTTGCCAGTTTCTATCAAGTCACTGTTGATTCTGTTTTGTATTAAGTCCTCGTTTGGGGCCTCATAGCCCATCAAGGTAATATTTCCCCACCTAAATCACTGGAGATTAGGATTTAAAATAAGACAAAGACTCAAGTGATACTGCTGTAAGTAAAGACCCATAAGAACATGGTCATGTATGGCAGGAGTGTCAGGAATTATAAACAACCTGAATTCCTGGTTTTTGTGAGGTTTCCTTCATAAGGAAAGGAAATACAGAGAAGGGAGGTTTAATGGAGAGGTTAGTGAACATTTTGCAAATGTCAAGTCTGATATCCACATAAAGATAGCTACAACAGTTGGATATTCAGGTCTAGAACACTAAATTCTGAAATGAAGCTTGGATTGAGAATCACTTAACATCACTGGCTCTGAGGACATGACTCAAGAAGAGCAAATGAAGAAGTTAACCGTATATAACATGTAAAAGGATGTGAAGCCAGAGAGTAACTGAAAAGAAATGGTCTGAGAGACAGAAGAACTGAGAGTGACAACAAAAAAGCCAGCGAAGGGGAGTTAAACAAAAGTTGAACTGGTTAAATGTAGTTTCCAAACTGGGCATGGTGGTACATTCCTATAATCGCAATACTGGGTAAGCTGAGGCAGGAGAATCTCTGAGTTTGAGGCTAACCTAGGCTATATAGTGAGATCAGTACTAGTCTGACATGCATAGTGAGACCCTATCCTTCCCCTCCCCAAAAAATAATTTTCAGCAATATTAAATGCAATATAATGAAGGAAGTAGAAACTAGAAAATGTTGGTAATTATATCAGTCTGAGTTTGATCAGAAAAAAAGAACCCACTCCACATGTATCATGCATCTCAGGCCATGATCCCTAAAGACATGGAGCAGAGTCCCCACTGGGTCATAATTGTTAAACCATGAACAGGTTCCATGACTTGAACAAATGACAATTACTTTCTCACTCTTCTGGAGATACAAGATCAGGATACCAGTCTGGTCAGGTTCTGGTGAGTGCTGTCTTCCTAGCTTGCAGATAATCACATGACCACCCTCTTGCTGTACCCTCACACAGGGTAGGGGGACAAGGACAGAGACAGAGAGACAGAAACATCTGAGCTAGTTTCCTCCTATCCCAATTGTGCCCCCTAAACCTGTCAGTGGCAGTTTTCTCTACAAACCAAAGTTGAGCAGAAGAAAGCAAAGAATGTATCTGAGAGCAAACAAACAAATGATCTAGTCTGACCTCGCCAACAGCAGTTTCAGTGAGATGCAATATCTTGCAAAGTGACTAGCAAATGGGGAGGAGGAGACAATGGTCACAGACAATTTTTTAAAATAAGAACAGGCCAGGGTATAGCTCAGCTGCATAAGTGCCTACCCGGCAAACACAAGGTCCTAAGTTTGATTTTTGGTAAAAATAAATAAATAAATAAAAGAACTTCATGGAAGCAGGGACAGATACACACGGTAATTGGTACAAAAATATGTATTGATATATATACAAAAATATGTGTGGCCTAGAGAGAAAAATTTAAAATGGGCAAGATCAAGTGAGAAAATATACTCCTCAGGAAAGAGAGAATGGTACACTTAATACATATTAGTCAAGAAAATAATAAAATACTAGAAATTGCTCCTCCAACAAAAATAAAATGAAAGAAACATGACATGCAGAAAAAAAATTTTAAAAAGAAAACCCAGTCCCAGTGGGGCGGAGGCTCCTGCTCTGGCCAGGCCTGGTGGCTTCACTTCTGGCTTCATTTTGTCACCACCTGGAGAGGCTCCCTGAGACCACCCTGCCTACAGACCTTTCTCCCCATGCCTATCGTTCTGTCTGTTCTTCAGATCACTAAACAGAAGCAGAAATTGACGTTCTTTTTAATCAGTACTGGGGATCGAACTCACAACCATGCACTTATAAGGCAGGCACTTATGCCACTGAGCTAAATCCCCAGCTCTAAAATTGACATTCTTATTTCTTCATCTTCCAGGAGCTGCTCCTCTCACTTGGAGTGAGAAACTCCACAGAATGGTCTAGAAGATGGAATATCGCTGGTCTCCCCTCCAGCACCTCCAAGCTCAGGGTCTCTGGCCTTGCCACAGGACAGACGGCACTTCTGGGTCTTTGCACTGCCTCCTCCCAAGACTCTTCCTCCAGTTTGGCTACTTCTCTCATTCATCAGGTCTCTGTTCAGATGTTACCTCTTCAGAGAACCCCTTCCCCTCCACACAATTGAACATCTTTTTGTTACTCCCCTCCCACTCTCCTTTAGCCTTGTTCTTGGTTCAGCTCCTAAAACACTATGTAAATTTCCCTAAATTTATTATTTTCTCCCAGCAAGAATTTTAGGATTCTGTGTAGCTCAGGCCGGCCTTAAACTCTCTGTGATCTTCCTGCCTCAGCCTCCCAAGTGCTGGGATTACAGGCATGCACTACCATGCCTGGCACAGTGTTTTGATCTATAATCTCACTACCGTATCTTCAGTGCCCCCAAAAAGGCATTTTTTCTGCTCTATTTTCTTTTTTGTGTGTTGGAACTCATGACCCTGCACTTGCCTGCTGCTGAGCTGTATCACCAGCCCCTATCTACTCTATTTTTGTTGTTGTTTTTGGTACCAGGGATCGAATTCCTCACCTTGTGCTTGCCAAGCAGGTGCTTTTACTGCTGGTGCTGTTGTTTGAGACAGGGCTTTGCTATGCAGCCCAGGCTGCCTTCGAATGTACTGCGATCCTCCTATCTCAGCCTCCCAAATCCTGGGATTGCAGGTATGCATCGCCACACCTGGCAACTGCCCTTGTTAATTTTTTTTTGTCTTCTTGAGACAGGTTTCACTATGCAGTTCAGGCTGGCCTTGAGCTCATTTTGTAGCCCAGGCTGGTCTCGAATTGGCAACATCCTCAAAAAAAAAAAAAAAAAAAAAGACAAGAAAGAAAACCCAGAGAAAATCAAGTACAATTATGGTAAAGAAATCACATTCTTGGATGTAGTCACCTGTTCAGTAAATATTTACTGGACATACACTAAGTACCAGGCACAGTTTCCTATGCTATGACACACAAGTCAATTAAAAAAAAATCCCTGCCTTTAAGGATTTTGAATTCTAGTACAGGGAAAGACGAGAAAAATGACTTCAGGATGAAAGAACTAGTAGACTATGTGGGGGAAAATTGAAGATCATATCCTGAATTGGTTAAGGTAAAGTACATTAAATGCTGCAATGAAACTCCAAAAATTTTAGGGAATAGACACAATAAATATTTATATCCCCATCCACAATATTCAATATAGGTGTCCCCAACAGTCTTCCTCTAAGCAGTGACTCAAGGATCCAGACTTCTTTCGTTTTATGCCCTTGACTTCTAGATCTTTAGGAGTCTGCTCCATTCCATTGGAAGAAAAGAAAAAGATTGGAGTTAATCAGGTTTAATCATCTAGAAGACTTTTATGAGCCAGGCTTGGAAGCAAAATACATCACCTGTGCCCACTTTACATTGGCTGGAATTCAGTCATAAGCTACACCAGACTGCAGGTCAACTTGGAAAACACATTTTCTGTAGGAAAAGAGAAATGATTTGGTGGATAACCAACCAGTGTCTGCCCCAAACCTCTTGGCCTCAGTTCTCTCAAGGCTATAAAAGGAAATGATGAGTGTAATGGTGGTTTGCTAAAAATGTGCAAGCTCAGATATTGCGAGTGGGCTTGAAGAGGGTGAGGAAGGGGTGGAAGAACTAAAAAGAAAATAAAGTATTGATAAGAGACATTAAAAGAGGAGCCAAATTGAATTTTTTTTGGCAACAACCAAATGTGGGATGTCCTTGGACGTCAAAAACATAAGCCTCTAAAACATAGAGTGCCAAGTATCTAGCATAAAACCGGATACATAGTAGCCTGATACACTAAATGTTGCTGGAGTGAATGGATGGACACATGAATGGGTCAACATGTGCAGAAAACCTTAACTAGCAAGCCCTGAGGTTGACATTTGGTCCACAAGTCTCTCATCTGTCCCTAAGAGAATCTGCACCTTAGAATCTTTGAGGGTATAGAAAAAATAGCGGGTAGCATCCTGGTCCTCTTACATCCTTCTTGTTCATGATGCCTTGACTTAAAGGTCAGACTGATGACAACATTTTTGCTCAATTACTGAATCCCCAAAATGTTTCTTTTTAAAATCTCCCTATGGGGTTGCTCGTTCCTGACTGAAAAATGCCTTGACCTCTCAGTTACTGTCATGTAGTTTGCAAATGAATTGAATTCTAAAGCTTCTGCTACCTTAGTTTACCTACTTCTCTTGCTTCCCCAGACATTCCAAATAACTCTCCAAGGAAAGCATTCTTGGAGAATTCAAGTCAGGACTGCTTTATAAGTTTAAAGTACAGCACTTTCAAAATAATAACAGCTCGGTACAGTTGGAGAAGTTTCCGCAAGCAAATAAACCGTTGACAGGAAGCCACAGACTGTCTCTTACACTAGCAGCCAAAATTCTCCTCATGGAGTACTGGTATCTCCCCTGAATATTGTTAAGGCTTGACCCCCAAAATGCAACACGACCTTGTTCTGTAGGTGGATAACACAAAACAAACAAAAGTGAAGACATTAGGATTGGAGGAAAGAGCATTAGGAGTAAGAGCATTAGGAGTAAAAGCATTTGAAATAATGTTGCCACAATTTTTTGACAACATAATTTAGAGGCTCTTTCAGTTGAGTACATCTATAACTCAGTTCCTGCACCTCTTTTCCCCCGATGGTGCTGTCTTGGCTATATCAATTATCAGGAGAGAAGGCTGTTCTGTAAAAGGATTTTAAATGGTATTAGAAATGATTGGAATCTTACCCAAAAGCTCTTGAAAACAAAGAATAGAATAATTCTTCATCTTCTGCTTGTGTTACACAAAATTATAAGGTCCTTTTATTTATTTGTTTGCTTTGTGTGAATGCCAGAAGCAAAGACTGAGTGCAGTTCAGTAGATTAAGTGAAAAACTAAAAACCAGCAATGTTTCTGCCCTATGGTCTGTGGGTCCTGTCCGACCTCTTATGGGACAAAAATTCAGCAAACTGTGCAGGCACACACCTCTTTAGAATCACCTCCCAAACTGTTTTATTTCAAATTTCCATCTATCAGAGGAAATGGTTATATTTGTAATTGTTGATGTACCATCACCATTGGTGGCAGTGTTCACAGCTAATTTTGCATTACACCGTGAGTGTTATTTATAGTTACTGGTGTTCATACTTTCTGTATTTTTCTTGTGATCAACAGCCTTGAGAGGGCTGGCAGGGAGGGTTTTAAATGGTATAGACAAGGATACTCGCTGCTCTAGCCATTCTCTCTGGTACTCCCAGCAAGCTCTTCACCTTAAAGACATTCTAGGGTCGCCTGTATGCCTCCTGAGACCAGCTCAGGAAGTGCTGAACATGGCTTCTTCCATGCTTAAACATAGTCTCATAAGCACAGATTGCACTGTTGAAATCATCCACTTGTTTGTTTGCCTTATCCACTGGACTCCTTTAGAGGATGATCTTACCACTTTCTCCTTTGAAACCCCACAACTGGCCCTTTAATGTGGGCATAGAAAGCCCATATGCCAACAAAGAAAGGCTCATCTGATCTCCCCTGTGGGATAAGTGGGTCCTCCTCTCTAGCCTGGGCCCAGCATTAGCACTCTAGAAGCAGAAGGTAACTATAATATGGTGTCAGGAGAAAAACAAGATATATTTCCTTATCACATTAAATATGCTGTTCAGAGCAATGTCTACCACACCAGTCCAGCATAGCTGTTAAAATGTGCAAAAGTCGCCCATAGACATGTCTTATGGTCTTTGGAACATAATGCATTCCCCAAATGTGAACTTCAGAACCATGGAGACCACAAAAGTGTACTTGTTTGTTATGTGAACATCAGATAGTCATTCAACAAATATTTTTAAAGCAGATTTCATTCGGTTGATTGTAAATCCTGAAGATATATAAACAAAGGGGACCACATCTCTACCTTCAGGGATGCTTGTACTCACACAGGTGGCACTTCTGTTGAAATTTAGACCGGTCTTACCTAATCAGGACATTTTTGGGCTGATGATACTGGAGCTTAATGTGCTCTTATCCATATCACTAGTCAGTCTAGTAACTTCTATTTCAAAATTGAAGTATTAAACAATATGCCAAGATTTTGAAACTCAAACCTCAGAGTAAAACATGGTAGATTTTAAAGATGCTTCTTCAGTTCCAGACACTAAATGAACATTAATTAAATCCTCAGAACACTAGAAGCTGATATTGAATGCAATATCTACCCTGTACAGACTAGGAAAAAATGAGACTCAGAGAAGCAAGGTTGCTTTCCCTGAGCCATATGAAACTAAGATTCAAACTCAAGTCCATCTAGTGCCAATATCTTTGCTTTTATCAGTACCTCTTTTATGAAATGACTTTCAAATCATTCATGTATGTTAATGCTCCTTTTTATCAAGAGAAACGTCACTAAGTGCTTCTAGTGCATACCTATTTGCTTCAATCTTCTATTTAGTTACACTAGTTTTACGAACTATACCTCAAAATCTCCTTCTAGCTCTACAATCAATGAGAATATTAAATGGATTGAACATCTGCCCTCAGCATTATTATTCTAGATAGGAAAATGATTACCAAATTCATGCCTATGAGTTCACCTTTTGACATTCATTTAATCAAGATGAGTAATTACCCTAGCGGGCAGTAATTAGGTAATTAGTAAAACTAGTTAATACAAATAGCATATTAATATAACCAAATAAATGCTAGTATAATTTTTATAATTATTATGGCATATGTGTCTACCTGATTTTTTTAAGTAAAAGACACATAATTTCTGGGCCATGTATTGCACAATTTCCACTTGCATGTAGGAATGCCTTTTGACATCTGTGACCCTGCAGAGTAAAAAGGAGATTGAGACAATTATCTCGGGTACTGAAGCAAAAGCCTGCTTGCACTGAAATTATCTGCCTAGTCTTTCCCTGATTTTCTCTAAATGGTTGTTCCATTTACAAAAAAATAAAAAATAAAAAGAGCCACCTTATAGTATTGTACCTAAATATCTTCCTCCACTTAGAAAATGAAATTACAGTATTCTAAGAAGAATTTGTCCTGGACACAACAACAGCTATGCACATATGCACATTATTCTCTGACTCTGGAATATAACCCTAGGTTAGTTGTTGATCCACTCCCAAGAAAAAAGATTTACCTTTAGCAACACTACCCTGTGGATCCCCCATTCCCTCTTCCACCCCTACAAAACCTAACCCTGCTATAATGAAACACATTCCAGTCAATATCTCTTATCTTTTGACAGCATAGCACACACACATGATACTAGCCTATGTCTATATTTTCAGTAACAGATACTACTAGGCACCATAAGATTACCAATCTTACCATAATCTTGTGATACTGATCCATAGCCAGGATATGTAATAATTTATGAACAATATTTGTAGGAAAATTTTTAGTGCCCCTAAAAAGTGAATTATCATCTGATTTACATCTATCCACAAAGCCCACAAGCCAGCTATGGTCAACTAATGCCCAGAATCGCAGAATGCTAGCAGCATAGAAGATAATTTACTAACTAGCTAATTGGGGTCTAGTTTATGGTTCTCTTACTTGAACCAACCTCTTAATACTCAATTAGACCTCAGTACTGTTCATGAATGTAAGATAACATATTTCGTGTCCATGCCTTCCTTTAATTGCAAAAACCATGGCTCAGTCAACATTTTCACATTCTTCCATATGTGCTGAAGGCATACATATGAAACTTGATTTTCTTGATGTTATTCTCTTCTACTGCCCAGGGTTTCATCTTTGTCCATAGCTGTATAAATGTTAATATATCACAATTGAATTAGGACCCTCTTTTTCTTCCTTACAAACCCAAATACAAATGTCTATTGGTTCAATTTCAAGTTTTCTAAAAGTAACTGCTCCTTTCTACACAATCTAATCCCATGAATTTTAAACTCAACCCTTAGTGACGCACAAAGCAACCCAGAATTCTGCCTGGCTCTCAAGCCCAAGACGTTCCATTTTTACACGATTTTTCCTAATCCCAAGAAAAGTGATGATTGCTGGAACTATAAGCTATTTATTTGAATTTCCAGTCCATAAATTGTGGGTATGAAACAAGGGAAGATAAATTGCAAATTGGTGCTAAAGAGACAATAAATACAAGATTTTAGTGGAATCTAATTGTTTTCCACATATCACAATAACACTTATTATCCTTCCTTCCAAATTTATGTCATCCACACATTTATCTATATTCCTGTTGTCTGTCATCTATCTGTCTTCCATCTGCCTGTTAATGTCTATTTATTTGCCATGGCAAGTTGTGCTCTCTTTGTCTGTGGAGAAGAAAAAAGGGATAAAATGATGACAAATCTTGGTGTAGCATGAATAGCAACAAGGTAAGGCTGACGCCTGATGTGCGGATGAATCCTGTAAATGAAGTGGCCCTTGAATTAAATTAATTTAAAATCTGGCAAATATTACCCGGCATGTTTGTCAATGTGCTGTATAATTATTAATTTGTTCATTGAAGCAACTGTATAAATAAATAGAAAGCAGAATGTCATGATTAAGCAAGCATTGAAAAATCCAGGGTCAAGGAGCCCTGCAATATGGGGATCTCAATAGCTTTCCTGGGCCCTACTTTTACATCGCCTCGTAAATCCATGCATCGATAACAGCAAATTAATCGGCCCACATTTAGATGCCAACAGGGCTTTTGTATTCTCAGTGCACATTTTTGTCTTCTTGGAGTGAGATGTTAGTAACAGGGGTTTTAATATTACCCCTAGGGGAGCACCAGAAAAATCTTAACAATTTCCTTCACTAGAGTATTTTCATTAGTGCTAAATGCCGTGCAATTTACATTTGAAATCAGGTGTAGGGGTGAGCAGAACGTGACAAGACACATTAGAGTGGTGCTTTTTTTTAATCCAATGTTCTTTATTTATTGCTGTGGAGTCTCAGAAGAAAAGCAAATGAGTCAAAAAGGAAATATTTCTTGATTTCTCTTTGCCCTCACTTCTAAGATGAAAACTATTTTACTCAAAGCACACATTTCAAACAGTTCTTTCACCAATGAACATTTAAAAAATAACAATAAAGCACCTAAAGCAGAATTAAACTAAACATCACCTGACAGCTGTGAACATATTCCAAGAAGAAGCAAAAATCCTGTAAAGGAAAGGATTAAAAGTTAATGCACCTAGGCTTCTAGGCTTATGCCTACACAACTAAATTAGCTAGTTCTAACCTAAAATAATTAAAATTTTATATAACATTAATTTTACTATAAATCTAGACTGCATGTGGAATTCATATTGAGGATGTTAAGATAAGCTAAACTGGCCAATGTCATTTCAGTTAAACAAGTGTTTGGATACACCTCCTGAACAAAAGGCCAGTTAGCACATAAGTTAAATCAGGGCACTGTTTGTACCATTATTTTGCACATTAACCACTTTTTAGAGGAAGAGCTTATGTTTCAATGGGATGTTTAAGTTCCTGGATGCCTTAATTGAGCCTCTAAGACTAATAAGGAAAACAAAGCCAGGAGACTGGCTGTACTAGTCTGCAAATAGGAAAGAACTATTGTTTGTGTCAGAGATGGTTCTAGGCACTATACACAAACTTATTCTAATTTCCTATTAGCTCTAAAACAATGGTGGTGAACCTATCACACACATGCACAGCCTGCTGTCTATTATCACTGAAGCTCTAAAAGGCTGATGCTGTTGTCCACATTTGGCAGGTATTGAGAGTTAAGCATGAACATATTTGTAGAAATTTAAAAACAATTTTCTTATTGCATCCACTAGATTCTCATTACAACAACATCTCAACCACCATGGCATTCAAAGAGCAAATAAAAGCCCCACTGTTGATGGTGGAAATTAGCCAACATTTGATCTTTAGCTCTGACAGGCTAGGGAAGGGCTCTGAATAAATGATAGATGAAGCAAATCTCAAGATTTGACTGGATGTGAAATTTATGTTTCTCACTTATAAATGTGAGTTTGCCTGGCTACTCCCCAGCCTGCTATTATGCTAACAGAGTATTAAGGTGCTTTGTTTATTGCCTCATGTTCCTAAAAATGTTCCCAAAAGAGGACAAGGGCAAGATAATAAAACAAGAAAGGAAGAATTTTCTTGTCCAGTAGTTCTCACTTTATTGCACATCAGGATCACCTTTTCAAAATCCCAAATCCCAAACCACATTTCACATCAACTAAATCAGAACCTCTAAACTGGAACCAAAGCATCAATAAACGGGTATTTAAATCACTAACCATAAACATTATTCCTTATTAGCACCAATTAATACAAAAGTGCACAATTTATAATTAATAAAACAATAAATTAGGCCATTCACAGACTGGAGGGAGAGAAAACAATGGCCGCACCAACAAACAAGCCCAGCCTGGGAACCAGCATCAGTGAGGGCCACTGCAGGACCAGGAATGGCCAGACCCTAGCCCCTTTCCGCATGCAGGCTGGCAAACAAGAAGTACCGACCCTCCCCATGCCATGCAACCAGCTTATCTGGAGAAACACAGGCTGTGATGACAACTGTCAAGGTGAAGTGCAATTGGAAGCCTGTGGTCCTTTGGCATTTCACTAACATTGCAGGTCTAGAGCCAGTGTTCTGATCACAGGTTCAGAGGATAGTGGTACACAGTGTGACATCTGGGGGGGGGGTCTTCTTCTGAGGGATGTAGCAATGGTTGGTTCCCTATACCTTCTTTTGAGGTCCTATATCATTTTCATTGTTTTGTTGGGTTGGGTTTTATTCTCTTTTGTTTTGTTTGATTATGTTAAATCCAATGGCAGGAGTAGCTATTTCAAAAATAACAAGATATATCATGGTACCAATTTTGGATTTACCACTGGCTTGTTTTTAAATTCATTGCTTTTATTGTTTCTATTCTATTCTGTTTTGTTTGATTTTTTACTATGTCCGAAGTTATATGCAGCTATTTTGAAGATATCAAAAGGCATAATGGTAACTATGGTCGAATTCATAATGTTTTGAAGTCCTGTATCTCTTACAGTGGTTTGTTTTCATTGGTTTTATTCTGTTTTATCCTCTTTAAAATAAAAAATGTAAAAAAAATAATAAATTAATAAATCCCCACATATGGGTAGGTACTGTGTTATGAGAGTCCAAAAATGCCAATCAGCTCTGTGACTCCATCATCTCTGTGACCTTGAACAAATTCAAAGCCTTAAGTCTTAGTTTTTTTCTGTAAAATAATATCATCTTTGTCTTTCCTTACAGAGAAAACAATATGTCAAATAAAACTTTTCAAACTTTAAGGCTTCAGGTTTTTTTTTAAAGTTTCTTAATTTTTTTCAGACCTTTAAAGTGCGACCAGTCATTGCTTAAACTAGACATAATTACTTCCCCAGACCTTGGTTAATCTAACTCACCCTAACCCATTCTTGGACTTTGTATCTCCAGGGACCAGAAGCCAGTTAGCATTAAAACTACATCCAGAATTATTTCCTCAGCTGCCAGCTTGTCTCTCATAGCCACTGATGGTTTATTGACTCTGCTTAAACCACTTATGAACAAAACCACATCATTTGTCTTTCTCATCAACTGACTCATCAGCGAAATCTTCCTTCTGTCTTTGTCCTTCCTGTAGAGTACTTCTACCATCTTGCTACAGAAAAACACTCGAGTTATTTTTTCTCAATCAAAAAATCGCATAGGGAGTAAATTGTGAACTTAGAATTTATCTTTTTTTTTTCACTGTGCTTCAGATAGAACCTAGCACCTCACATCTGTTAGGCAAGTGCATTACTGCTGAGCTACGGTCCCAGCTCTAAAATTTATCTTAAACAAACAAATGCTACATTCATTTATCAAACTTTATTTACTATTATTTACTGCATAATAGTACAGGCAATTTATGCATTTATCTTAGAGATGGGAGTAAACATATCTGTCACCCCAAACTGTCTGAAAGCATAAAAGAGAGTACATAATTTGCTCAAAATTAGAGCTGTTTTGTTAATTTTTAAACATTGATAAAATATTGCCAATACTATCTTCTCTACTGAATCTTGCAATCACTTTTTAACAAAAGCTGCCAGAAGTTAACCTTTAGTAATAGTTATACTAAATACAATAAAAACAAATAAAATTGCTTCTTCACATTTTTCTCCATTTCTCTTCCCCCTTATTTTAGCAAAAAATACTTACGAAAGAGATCCTAAATACTCCCAGTTACTATAGCTTTTTGCTGTTTTCAAGTCCAAGAGTATGCTGAATGTTCATCTGGAATTCTGACCATTTCTAATATGTTCTCTGTAATTTGTTAGCTTTTCTTTCCCTTGTGCTGGGGATGAAACTGAAGACCTTATGTATCTTAAGCAGACACCCTATATCTCCAGCTCTGTTAGAACTTATTTTGGGGGGCTTTACAAGCAATCCAAAGAATTAGCCCTGAACCAAAAATCCCCTAACATGGGTTTATGTAAATCTTAATTGCCAAGTCCCTCCTCCTCACCAGACTAATTCAGTGGTTCAAACTGTGTTGCCAAGAGTGTTATGAGAAACTTTTTCAAAAGATAGCTGTTCAGACTCTACCCCATTCCACCCTCCAGAATCTCATCTATGAGGTAGGGCCCAAGAATCTTCATCCTAACCTGTATCTCAGATGGTTTTGACCTGGAGGTCATAGCGTTTGAAAGCTACTAAGTCAAACACTTTCCAGTGACAATGCTCTACAGACAATCCCATAGGAGTTCATTAAAGGGTTCATATGAGTTAGATATGGTGGTATGTGCTTGTAATCTTAGCACTTGGGAAGAGTGAGGCAGGAGGCTCACAACCTCAAGGCCAGCTTGTGCTACATAATGAGTTCAAGACTGGCCTGGACTATATAATAAGACTCTGCCTCAAAAATAAAAAAGGAGAAGGGCCATGTCTTTGATTTCTCAGAATCTAAGTACAAATATCCAAACTTCACACTGACACCAATGGTTCTCATATTTTACCTCCATCAGAGCCATCTAGGAGACATATTACAACACAGTTTCTGGATCTCACCTCCAGAGTTTCCAGGACAGCAGGGTTGGAGTGTTACCTATGAATTTGCATTTCTAACAAGTTCCCAAGTTATGCTGGGACTGTTACCAGGGCCTGGTGTACTGTGGGTTCCTTCCACAAATCTTTCCAGCTTCTTCTTTTAATGAACAAAGAATTGGACAAGTACAAAAGGGAGTAAGGTTTCACATTTTAAAAAGGTAGGAAAAGGAGTATGCTCCACAGAGGGGTGCAGGTCAATGAAAGATAGAATAAGGACATTGTAGAATGAGATCAGGGTCCTGAGTTTGATTGCCTGTGTGTGTGCGAGAGAGAGAGAGAGAGAGAGAGAGAGAGAGAGAGAAAGCTAGAGCACAATGGCCACGAGGTTAACAGTCAATGACTTTCATATACTTCCATTCCTCAGGATGACACCAGATCTAGGCTGTCCTATCAAAAACCTAATTGATTTCACACCAGAAGAAGTGAAGACAGTATTTTCTAATTGGTCCCGGGGCAGGGCTTGTAAACCATTTTTCTGTGCTCTTGCAAATCTGATTCACAGATCATGCCCACTTTCCCACTGGCTAGCCACACCCTAATATCCTGCCTCATTACTGCCATTTTAGGGACGATACTTTCATAATCCCTCACCCAAAGAAGTTAAATTAGACTTTTGGGTGTTAGAAGTCATGTACTAATCATTTTTTAACTTCTCTAGGTAATCTCCCTCTGCAGCCAAAGGTAGAAAACACTAATCTGGAACCAGATCACATGGCATTTTCCTCAAACTAGTAATCCCAAAAATAAACAACAACAGTAAAAAATAATAAGGGATAGGTAAGCATCCATCTTGATATCAGCTATAACAACATCTAGGTTCCAGGGGAAGCGGGCCTCTTATCAGTAATGGATTCAGTAATACAGTGGTGTTCTGATAAACCAACTCTCAAAGAAAGACCTTTATTTGTAGCATTTGCTGATTTTTGTGGTGTAAAATCTCCTACCACAGCTGATTTCAAACATCCAAATATACTAGGCATCAGTGAATGCAGAACTGGGAAAAGAATGCAGGCAATCGGCCCTTACAAACTGGTACAGGCTGGCTCTAGTGCACGTCTGCCTCACAGTGACAACACTGGCTTCAGTGATAGTGGCAGCAATACCCCCCTCAATCTGGGTCTCAGCTCCAGTTTTGGCTAAAACCCTAACTAACTAGCAGCTCTTGTTACAGTTCCTTAGCCTAGTTTCCCATCCTTGTCACTCATTCTGAGAGCTATTCTACAGTCTTTCTAGTAAATCACTTAGGTCAGCCCAAGAATGTTTCTATTAGTTAAACTAAGAACTTTGGCCTTCTAAAACTCATATGTAAATGTTAGGACCTTAAAACCTAAAGTCTAAACTCCTAGGCCCTAGGAAAAATACAGTTTTAAGATATTTGCACCTACCTGGTCCTGGTGATGCAAGACTATAACCCCAGCACTCTGAGAGGCTGAGGCAGGAAGATTGCAAGTTTGAGCCCAGCCTTAGCAACTTAATAGATTTAGTGAGACTGTCTCAAATTTTAAAATAAAAAGCAGGGTATAGGTGTGTAGCTCAGTGTGAAGACTCTGGGTTCATTCCCCAGTGCTGAAAGAAAAAGAATTTTTTTGCACCTGCAAAAGGATGAAACCCTTAAATACTTCTCAAACTGTAATGCGAATTTTGTTCAAATGAAATTCTCATGCCATAGGACTAGGGCAGAGGCAAAACATTTAAATTTCTCACAAGTGGGGACATCGGTAGTATTGGTCTAGGAAAACACCATGAAATGAATCCTAAAACCATAGAACTAACCAGCAGGGAATAGGACTTTAGGCATGGATTCCTCACTGGCAGCCCTGATTTCAAGCCACAAAAGGGCTTGCCCTCCTTCCTTTTTCTAGTCAGTGCTCCACCTGACCAGGAATATTTGCCATGGTTGACACAGGCCAGCCTGAGATACCATGATCAGCATCCCCTGACCATGCTCCTCAGGATATAAGCCATAAATATAAATTCACTTATCCAATCAACAAACATTTCAGGTTTACCTCATTTTCTTCATGCTGTCAGCTAAGTTTAAATAATTGTAGTGTCTCTGCCTCTGTGTTTTAAATAAGCTGATTTGGGAGCATTTCCAGTGCCATTAAATGAGAACTGGATTTAGCAAGTAACAAGAAGTTAAAGGTCAAGAGAATCTGTGTAGGCAAGGAAATGTTCCAACCCCGTCAGCAGTGTAGCTGAGGGAAAATGTGACTTGATAATCTGTCAACTCAAACTGTCAATCAAATCCCATTATTACCATTACACCACCCATCCAACACTAGATCAATAGAATAAGTACTTTCTGATGTCAGATCAATGGTATGACTAAGTTTGAGGTTGACAGCTAAACAATTGCATCTATCCTAGGTATGTGAATGTTATTGCCAGGAACATCCACTCAAAATAGAATGATAAACCACTTCCTGCACATTGTTGTGAACGAAATGTTTAAATCCCCAGAAATTCTTGCTGCTCCCACCTACTAAGATTGAAAAGGTAACGTGTGTGTTTATTTCCAAGATTTAGAATACCCATTTTGCAACTGAGCCCATGGAGAACATACATTTCACAGAGCCTCAAGCTAACAATTGAGTCCACAGGGTTGATAGGGTAAGAGTATATTATCATGCCATAGAATCTAAAGAAAAGTAAAGAAATTCACATAAACTATGAAACATTTTTCCCCAACTGCGTCAGTTTCCTTTCTTTGAAGAGCTTCTATCATTGAGGTTTGAGGATGAATTTTAACTAGGTTGGAGAAGAGGCAGGTAAAGGAGTCCAGTGTTGGTTTTCTCCTTGATCCACCTAGCTGTCACCACTCATGTACTACTCACTTACTCAACAGCAAAGAGCAACTTGTCCCAGGTACTAAGCACTGAGAATATAAGGGCAAAAGAATTTGGGACAGAATAGAGACACAAACGTAGTCTGGAAGAGGTCACCAAAGTCTCCTTAAGGAATTGATATTTGAGCTCATGTCTGAAGGGTAAGATGTACCTAGGGAAAGAGTATGGGAAAAGTATTTTGAGAAAAAAGAGCAGCATGTGCAGGAGCCCTAAGGTTAGAGAAAATGCAGCACCTTGAAATAAGACTCATGATGTGGGAATATAGAGAGCAAAATGGAAGGTGGAACTCGCTAAGGCTGTGAGATAGGCAGGAGCCAGATTGCACTGAAGGCCTGTGTCCAAAGATGTGCAATTGGGCATGATTCCAAGACACAGCAAAGACCCTGCTAAGAGTCAATGTATACTGCCAGGTCTAAACAGCCTCTGCTCTATTTGGGACACTCCTGAGCACACTGTGAGGGAAGCATGCACCAGTTTGAATCTGTATCTCACCCCCCACTCTCAAATGCTTTTCTCTAGCCACTGGGCCCTCAGTCTGGTGTTCTCAATATCCCATCCCACTCATTCATGTCAAACTATCGCAAAGCTCAGATGGGTAGAGTGACTAACTCCAAGGACATTAATGCCTCAGTGAAGATGACTGCCCTAAGGCAAACATGGTATTGATGGGGAAGCACCCATGCAAATGGGAAGGAAAAATGGTTTGAGGTATGCTTTGCAATTCATGGACTAGATGTATGTTACATGCATATGCATGCACATATGTGCATATACATTTAAGAACTTGTATGATTATGAACACTTATACTTGTGCATGTGTATATAACTACATCCACATACATTTTAATTGCGTTTGATTACCGACACATATGTGATTGCAGACACTCTACTGAGTACTTTCCAGGTTTCATAACCCTATGACACAGATCCCTGTATTACACCCACCTTTCAGATAAGAAACAAAGGCTTAAAGAGGCTCAATAACTTGCCCACAATCACAGAGCTATTAAATATATTTGCTTTCAATGTCTGTCTCCTCTAAAAGGCACTCATTTCCCAACTTGTGAAAATTTTACTTTGTCATAAACTATATGCCTGGCCTGTTACAACAACTCCTTTCAGGGAAAAAAAAATGATGTGTGCCCTCGAATGGATCCTAAATGCCAAGCCAGTGTTTCACTAGTGCGTATTATAGTTCACAAAGTGAACGGCAGTCTGACCTTCTAAGAAATACCTTTACACAGGGCTTGGGAGCCCATAACTCTAATAGTTCATATTTCTCCACATGTTCGAGAATTTAGTCCAGGTCCAAAGGACACACCAGAAATGAGACCCTACCATTATGTTGCACTCATAAAACATTCTGCAGTGCAGAGACTGGCCTTCCAAACCAATTTAAAATGTATAGTGTAATAGATGTGAAATTTTCTGATTTGGATCATAGGAGTGAGTTAATCAGGGTGACTGTCCCAGTCACACAATCACGGTAGCTAAAAGACGGATACGAAACAGCTTGTCTCCTTTTATGTATATTCCTTTACATCTATACTTACCAAGAAACAGTTTCACTTACCTTTCAAACAGCCAGAGTGCCACTTTATCATTATGCAGTGATGCCAGGGAAGAAATGAGCATTATTTAAAATGCAAACAGAGTGGAAAGGATGACAGCCAAGAAACAGCTCATCCCAGATGCCTCAAGCTACTTCCGTTTGCCGCTACAGAATACCTGCAGGGGAGGAAGTTCATATAGGCTCCTGGCTCTCAAACTTTGACATGTGGCAGGATTTCCTGGAGGGCACTGAACTCCAGCCTCGGGGTTCCTGATCAGAGGCTCTGGAATGGGGCCCAAGAACATACATTTCTAACAAGTTCCCAGGGATGTGGCTGCCAATTGTGACGATGCTGGGGCCACACGTGGAGTAGCACTAGGGCTGGCATTGTCAAATCCATCCCACTAGCATGGCAACCAGTTAAATCTAAAAAGGAATGGAAGTGTCCTGGATGAGAGTATCTCTCAGCCTAAAAAGAGACATTCAGATCCTGCAGACAAATGCTAAATGATCTCCTCCAGGAGGCCCACTATCCCTCCAGTGCCCTGGTGTTCAGTCCCTCAGAAAGGGTAAAAAAATTCAGTGGGTTGATTACATGAGGTAGCCAAGAAGAAAATGGCCTCATTGACTGTCACCTAGAAATCCTACAGCAATGTATCTGATTTTTCTAAGTAGATCATAGAAAGCCCAATAAGAAATAGGTTTGACTGTTTCTTCCTCTAGGCTATTGTGCCTAGAATATGTCTGGTAATGAACTATCTTTACTCTCTACCAATTTCAAATAAACATTGTCAACACAAGCTATATGTGAGTGCCAAGGTCAGATTGGCAAACAACAAAACAGCTGAACTCAGAAAAATCAGGATTAATGTTACCCTATTCCTTCAGGAGTCCCTGGTTGAAGCATATTCTTGTTTTGTTTTGTCCTGTCTTCTATGAATTAACCAGCCCTAGGGTTAAATCAGTTATGAAAATGCCAGGCTCCGAGTACTATGCCTTATAGCACTGTCCTCCTGGAGAACTGCAAAGGCAAAGGCCACTTAACAGGGCCCCAGCAACTGGAATGTTGGAGAGATACAGAGATCCATACATTGCCCTAGAGATCTAGGATAAGTGTGACACCCCTTGGGTTTAACTGAGCCCTGTTAATCCTCCCTACAATGACTGTCTATCCTGTCAGGATTTGTGATTGAGAGCTGCTTAAACAGGTGAGAAAATTTCAGGAAGCTAATATGTCCCATCTAATCAAGGCTAAGTGTTCCCTCTTTGCCCAAGCCCTCTTATTTGCATGAGCACCACATGGTAATGGGTAAATAATTTTTTCAAGGTTGTTTGAAATGCAGGCCCTTAAATAAGTGATCTAGTGCCTAGTTTCATCTAAAAGCGAGGTTACCCAGCAAGCCTCAAGATTCACGCCCTCATCAAAACTATTTCCAGCTTGGCCTCATCTTTTAGGAGCCCAATACTACAAAATTAGCAAAAATGGGGTTATAAACTAAGAAATTATGCCTTCATGCACACCCAGAAACTCACTTTGTCCTCTAAGACCTGTAGCAATCAGCCTTAGTCACTTAGCACTCCCATCTGTTAGCACTTTTATAATTATATTTTGCAGCTCTGTTTTGAGTTTGTGGATTTCTCTCTCTTCAGTCCAGATATAATATTTATAAAAATGTGCCTCTTTCTACATAGCACTGGAAGCAGAATTTAAGTAAAGTGCTTTGCATGTGATCATACTACAGCAGTGGCTCTCAAAGCATGGTTTTAGAACCTACAGCATCATCACCTGGGTACTTATTAGAAATGCAAGTTCCCAGGGCCCACCTGCCCTGTCCTATGGGCTCAGAAACTCTGGGATGGGTGGATCCTAGCCATCCATTTTAAGAAACCCTCCAGGGGGTTCTGATACATGCTGTAATGTAAGAAACATTGTACTAGAAAACATGAAAATAAGGGGCAACTTAAGATAAACCCAATTCAGAGTAAGGGGCTCTCTTGAGCCATAGATGTTATTCTTTCTTTAAACTTTCATTACTGTGCCAAGTAAATATATATATGTATATGTGTATTATATTATTATGCCAAATAAAAAAATAACTCTGCTACTACACCTATACCGATGCTTTTTTATCATGATGGTGTGCTGGAGCCAGCTTCTACCAGCTTCCAAGAGCAAATTGTTAAATATTCAGGAAATCCACAGCCAGTTGTTAAATACTTAGTATCTTAAAATCAGCAATGGTAAGAGTATAAGAGCATTTACACCATGGAAATCAGAAAACACGAAAAATCAGTTCTTTTTCCAGGAGCCAATTTTCCAGCATACTACTGACTGATTTTTTAAAGGGTTGCCACCATTTATGTTAAAACATAAGGCAGTGACAGATAAAGGATCACAAAGGGAGGGGCTGGGATGTGGAACTTGAACAGAGCGCTGGAAGGAGTATTCACACAAGAGCGACACAGACTCAGGAAAAGGTCAAAAAATCAGTAGCCAATACAGAGCTGAAAGCTGGGAAATATAGGTAGCCACTACCTTCCTGTGTATCACTGATTCAGTGCTAGCCATTCTGATGCTAAAAATCATAACTGACAAGAGCAAACTGATACTGTGATTCCTGCTTTTAAATACTTCATTTTCTCTGCCATCTCAAAATAGTTTTCTTCCCTCCTCAGAGTTTTTACAAACTCACTATTCCAGGGAATAAGATGAGGGTGTGAGTACCTTATATAGACATACATATACATATACGGTTTCAAGCACGATTTGATCCTGAGGTCACAAAACGCATGCAGGACTACAAGAACACTGGCTGAATAATACTTGTCATGTCTTGAAGACCTCCAATGAGTAATACCTTGCCATATCTTGTCCTAATTTCCTTTTTAAAAATTCCTATGAGGAAAGATTTAATTACAATCATGATTGTTGCTATACTATTGCAATTAGAAAAACTGAAAATACATTAAATGTCCTCAGATAAGAATCTGAGCCTACATGCATATGGCAGGATAGACTTGCTAATTAATATTAAGAACATTAATTAATTAATAATAAGTGATAGTTTAGAATAGTTTTTGAGAACACAGAGATGAAAAGACAAACATGATTCCCAGTCTCATAAAGTGTACAGTCTAGCCAGGAAAATACATTAGACAAAGAAGTATTAAAGCCATTAGGTAGCTTCAATTATAGGAAATGCTGCAGAAAAACAGAGTGTTGTGATTTCTGTCTAAGAAATCCCTAGGCTCAGATATTTTGCGCAGACCTTCATGTCAGCTTTGTGAAGCTCCTCTGGGCAATCAAGTTTTAGGATATGTTCTCCTTCCTCATGTGTGCTTCCTAATATTTTGGATAAAATTTTTTGACCACACCAAAAAAAGATAAAATTTCAAATTCTTGGGAATAGTTTGTTGTGAAGCATGCCATTCCACCAAGAATAACCTTGCAAGGACTGGAAATCTTTACTCCTTGAATCCATTTTTTTTGCCAAACCAGTAATGTAAATTGTTTTAACCTCTCCTTATACTCTTTATTTTCCAAGCTGCAAATCATCTTCATTGTCCTTTTATGAACTGCCTCCAAGTTTTACATGATTAATGCCTGCTCATTAGATGCTGAACAAATTTGGGGACAGATGTTGTCCAGTAACTTTCAAGGCTTTGGTTTCGTCAAAGAAGAGCTTCAGCCAGTGTGAAGGAAATATCATCTGCATCTATGACAAACATACCTCTTATAGTCTTATAGCATTCAATCTTCCCATTTCTTTCTAATTAAGATCTTCTTTCTAACTTCAAAGGCCTGGATTACATCCACAACCCCTAAATAATGTGTTTCATTTCTTTAAAAATAGCATTTCCCTGAAACAGCATTACAGGCATTTCAACATTTTTTTTCTCCCCTCTACAGGCCTGTCAGCAGATTTGCTACTGCTCTGGCCATCAAACACAAGGCTTCATGTCCAAGCAATTTTACTAGCACAGCACTTTTATTTTATCACTGGGAGGCAAAGGAAGATGTTGTTTTAATGATCCAAATTGGCCTGGACAACTTTTTGAGTATCTAATTTTTTGTGTGTACATAACATGATTCTAATATTTCTCTAATACAATTAAGGAAGAAGATACAGTTTCTCAGCTTCAAAGATTGACATTTAAATGGAAAGAGTACAAACAAGTGGATTTACACAGAAGACTTAGTGGCCTCTTTATGTACGTTAAATGGCCTGGGTTACTGAAAAAATACACACTAATGCCTAACAACCCCATACAACCTTAGTGAGCTAAATTAAGATCAAGTTCTGCTTAGCTGTGGGAAGTTTCCATGGATCCAATGACTTTTATGTAATGTTTTTATTACTGTCGCAGACATCACACAGGGCCTAACTAAATATGCAGTCAAACACTGGGCAGAAAGAATTTCAGAGCTACCATGGCTCAAATTAAGCCTCAGTCCTTTACTACCATTCAGAACTTAGACAGCTAGAAAGATACCTTTTTTTCCTTTAACTCTCTGTCCCTAGCCAGGTCTACACTAGTACTCACAGTAGACACAGCCAAAGCTCTGGATCCAAATAAACCAAAATGCCAGTCTCCACAATCTCTTGATATAAACTAATGTGAAATTCACTTCCTCCATCACCACTAAAACACTTGAATGTTGGCCCAAAAGGCAAAACTTTATGCTGAAATTTCTGTTCTACAAACATATTTGAATTCTAGCTTGCAACAGCATGCAATGAGATTGTTTAGTTCTGATTCTAGGTCAATTTCTTCATCATCTTCAGTGAGATTCTAAATTGTACAAGTTACAGTGCTTGTCCTGCAGAAGCTTATAGTCAAACCAGCCTGAATCCTCTAACCCCACAAGCTGATGTTAAAAGATACCATCTAAAAAAGTTAAAAGAACAAAGAAGCAGAGAGCTAAACAGATTATGTTCCAGCTCAAATTTAAGCATTTGTCCAGTTTATTACATTAACAATATTTCTCCCTACAGTGTAATCACTAAATGCTTAATGGATGGGTAAATAATTGCATAAATGATTTCAGAAATATAGCTTGGTTCTAGCTTATAAACTGTCATTACTCTAGTGTTCTGTGCTCTCTTGTTTCTTAACATTTATAAGAATATGTTTGTTACTTATCATAGATAAAAGAAATATAGTCTTTATCTTTAAGGGTTTTCCTTCTGCACTTATAGTGTTTCCCAAATAACCACCTAAATATTTGCTAAAGGAAAACAGTACATTCATTTGTTATAAACTTAGCCAGAATATTAATTTGCCTATTTACTGACTTCAATGAAGTCTATATACCTTCATTCAATTGTTCCTCATCTTGTTTGCTGTTACCCTTCAGAAGCTCTATAGAATGCAAGGTGTAAGAAAGATACTAAATGTCCAACAGGCTTGTTTTTACTTGAACTCTATCCTATTGAGAAGTTCCATCTTTTGGCATTTCTATCACCAGGCCATGTCTCTCATACCCCAGAGCAAGTGTTGCTAGAAAGAAAAGTGGTTAAGAAAGTGGGGGGGGCTGCTCTACTCACTCCCTTCCTTCTTCTTCTCCAACATGTGTGTGTTACCTCCAAAAATGTAAATTCAGTCCCCCAAACAACTCTGGGTATTTTTCAGGGAACTGCTCAGTTTTACCTGTTCTAGGGTACTACTTCATCTGCTTTCAGCTATTTGTAAAGATAAAATAAATCACATGTGCATGTGAGTAGGTGTGTGACTGTGGAGGGTATATATGAAACAGTGAGAGAATTTAGGAAGGTTAAAAAAGGTAGACAAAGATACACTAAACCCAATTTTTTAAAAGCATCACAATCCTGATATTCGATTAGGTATAATTCATCTCAAAATGCATTAAAAAGAGACAAAGGATGCTTTATAAAAATAAAGACTATAATGCAGAATGAAAGTATGAGCAATCAATATTTATGCACCTAATAACATAGCAACAACTTTCAGAAAGTGAAAACTATAAATGATGCCAGGTCAGACAGAAACACACTGAGAATGAGAGACATGATCACAATTTTGTTAATGAAAAATAGATCAAATGGACAAATCAGTAAGGAAATAGAAGACCTAAGCAATAAAATCAAATAATGATAGGGAGCACGCCACTCTGGTAAGTGGCTGTGGCCTCCCAAGCTGCGGCCACCCCAGGGCGAGAAGGATATCAGTGTTTCCTGAGATCCACGCCATGTTGGAACTTAGGGTGCTGGGAAAACAGGCAGCCAGCTCACCACTCTGGTGGGCGGCTGTGAGCCTACTGGCTTGTGGGCTAAGAATCAAACAGCCATTCCTCACCCCCACCCCTGCTAGCAAGTGAGAGCCAGAGATCTGAGCATCTCTTGGGAGCTTGACTATATGTAATATAGCAAATAAGGGGGATTTTCTTCTGCCATGTCTTTGAAGGCAAATATTTTTATCCCTGTTTTGCTCTGTTCTGATCAATGGTATTGCTCTATTCAATATTCTGTTTTTATAACTTCGGTATTTCCTTTGATATTGCTCTACCTGATTGAAGGAACAACTATTGTGAAGAAAACCAGATATACTCTTGTACCTATTGCTGTCATCCCAGTAACCTACTGTGAGGTTCTGTACCAATTTCACTGCACTGCCTCAATTGGCTTTGTCCTGTCTTGTTCTGCTTTATTTTACTATCTTCAAAATAAAATAAATAAATAAATAAATAAAATAAAAATAATAAGAAAAAATATAAAAGAAAATAACAACAACAAAACAGATCAGTAAGGTACTGAGCAACCTGAAACATGATATAACTAAACAGATAATGGACTTAAAAAGCAAAAGGAGGAAAAGAAAGTGCTCTAAAGGATATAACTGCATGTATATTTAAGTGTGTAGGATTGATAACCATGTCGCTAAAGTTTTTTGCTGGATCTGTGAACAGAACTGTTTGCAGCCTCACTGTTTGAATGTCCATTTTGTATGCTTTAATTTTGTAACTTGAACAACTATATCCAAGAAGACAATAGGTAATGTATCAACTAGTGATTTCTTACTGTTTATTTTTGTTTTAATTCTGCATTGATTCTACCCTTTTTTCTGTTTTTCTTTTTTCCCCTCTCTTTAAATAATTTTTTTTCAAAAAGCAACTACCTTCAACTAGCTATATAAAAAAATAGGTATCATTTTATACCTATTTTATATTATACATATTTATGTTTAATGATGAATTCTACTAATAGAATAAATGCTCTTCTCAAGAACAGATTTGAACATTCACAAAAACAGTATATTTAGGTCATCAAAATTAAGGAAATGTCAAATAATAAGACTTGTACAAGCAGTATTCTCAGGCAATGATGTAATAAAAACAGAAAATAAAAAAAGAAAAGAACCACAAAATGAAACAAGAAAATAGCCTATTATATGCCAATTTTAAAACACACTAGTGAAGCTGGGCATGGTGGCACATGCCTGTAATCCTAGTACTCTGGGAAGCTTAGGAGAAAGGATCACAATTCAAGTCCAGCCTGAGCCATTCAGTGACTTAGACCCTACCTCAAAAATTTTAAAAAGGGGTGAGGAGTGGGACTCAGAATGTAGCTCAGTGTGAACGCCTGGATTCCATCCCCAGTACTACAAAAGATATTTCAACAATAAAATAGAAGAACAATTTGTGGCGGGCTTACCAGCTAACCAGGTATTAAGACATACTTGACAGCTTCTAGAATTTAAAAAGTTAGTTAATGGTACTAGATAGAACAACAAATGCAACGAAATAGAAAATCCAGAAGTTGACCCAGTTATTTACAAGTATTTAGTCTGTTGTTCCAAATGAATTTTATGCAGACATTATCTTTGTAGAAATCATTGGGATTAAAAAAAGAACCTCACATTTGTTTAGCAAAATCAGATTTATTTAAATGAGACACATTAAACATAACTAAGCAAAGACTTCTCTACCACACATGCCTAGAGATCAGAAATATCTATCATATACTTCTTATATTTCTTGCCTCAAGATTTGAAGAAGCCAAGAAATATTAATAAAAGGGTGGCTTCTCCACAGTACAGTACACTCAAAGTCTTCTCAGTTCTGCTTTTTAATATCTACTTAGCATCTCATATGCCTCATTTATGAATAGGAAACAAATCTCCACTACATAATAATTACTTGATACTATTCACTACTTGATATTATTAATACTAAGTCATAGATCCAAGACTACAAGAAATTATGTTAGGCATGATCTTCAGATGTATATGTAAAAACTGAAGTAAATAAAATAGGTCTCATTACATGTAAAGCAGCAGCCAAACTTTGAAAACATTGGATTCTAATTTCTACTAGCACAGATTAAGCTACCTCAGAGCATCTGGACTAACATCCATTCATTTCCTTAACATTACAGAGTGCCCTGTCAGAGTATGTTACAGGAGATGTATATATGTTCTCAAATGGATGCCAAGAAAACTGTCACTTTGTCTTGAACTACTCCATCACCTTTGTCCTTAAAGCATAATTTAACTGACATAACTATAGCTGGTGGCTCAGTAAACTTAACAAACCTTTAAGATGTGACAGTTCTGTAAACTTAACAAAAGAGATGAGCTGACAAGCACTTCAGTTACCCATGACAAATCTGCCTGCTATCCATACAACTAAAGTTGAAGGCCTTTGGGATCTTTTGCTTCCAGTTTGATCTGATCCAGGATCATAACACAACAATAATGAAAAAATGGAAACAGGGTTGAAAATTACAAGCTCCGCTGTTCAAAAGCATTGGTGATTTTGTGTCTTTGCCACTGAACCAATTCACACCAGCTTATCAGTAACTACTTCCTCAGAACAGAACCAGCATCTCATTCTTTTCACTTTACATCACCACCTGATTCCCTCTCTACTCTCCTGCTTCATGAGCTGTCAAAACTTACACTTAAAATGATAGGAAGCAGAATGCAACAGACCAATGGTAATGCCAAGAAAACTAAAGGCGAGAATGGCAGTCACTAGCAGCTCACAGTGGCCTTTAAAAGTAGACACTCAGAAGGATCTTGACCAGCATATGCAGTACAATTGAATTCTTCAAGCATTTATTAAGCATCTACTATGGGCAGCACACTCTGTGGTGCTGTAGGCAGATAGATGGGAGGTGCTCAAGCCTGTGCATAGGTTTTAACCATGAGCAAAGCTATGAACTGAGACCAGCAGAGTGACATCAAGTGAACAGAAAAATAATAGAACTGCAAGATAAATACAAAGGTGGCCCACCTAAATAAAACTTGGAGGTTCCAGAAGAGCTGCCAAAACAAAATTGAAGAGAAAGATAACTGAGAAAATGTGAATATAGTCCATCCCTTAAGATAACAGTGTTTCATGAATGTTAAATTTCTTGGGGATGACAATTGTATTGTGGTTATGCAGGAGAATACTGTAATTTTGTTCTTAAGACAAAGTATGTAAGGGTAAAATGCCACAATGTCTGCAATAATGCTTCAAATAGTACTATAAAAATAATATATTTGAAGGAGCAGAGAGGGAGAAAGAGAAAAAGGACAAAAGGGTAAGGGTGGATTTAGGAGGGGAGGAGGAGACTGAAAGAGAGAGAGAGAATATACGAATGTTCCCTGTCTAATCCTGAATGCAAAATCTAATACTAATACTATACTTTGCTCAACTATGCTACTTGTTGGTTGAAAAGCAATTTTTACATTGTTTTATAAAACAGAAAAACAATATAAAGAGAAGAGGACCCTATAACCACACTAGAAAAGAGAATCACTTTCTCAGGGGACTCTAAGAGAAATTTCTCCAAGGACCAGTCTAGAAAGAAGAATGGATTCTTTGGCCAGGGAATGGAAAGCAAAAGTACCTGGTCATGATCATCTCAGTGGGCCATGCCTATGGCCTTGTCCACATCTTGCCTCATCCTATTTAGCAAGCAGATACCGACACTATAATCAGACATGCCTCAGCGCAAAGATCTACCATAATCATAGAGAGGGAAGCAATTTTCCAGCTATTCCAACTCATTTGTCAGACCCCACTGGAAATGTTTGAGTTCCACCACACAACTAGGAGCTACAGGCATGATTCAACTGACACCAGAAATTATATAAACTGGAAAATCGTCCTACAACCTAGTACTGGCCATCCTGTTTTTATTATTATTATTATTATTATTATTATTATTATTAACACCTTTTTGTATTATAGTTCATATATCACATAATGTACTCATTCTGCCTGGCATGTATAAGGCACTGGGTTTGACCCCAAACACCACAAAATATATTTTTTTCAGTGTTTTTTAGTATATTCACTGGCTTGTACAGCTATAATAATTTAACTTTAGAACATTTTTGTCTCCTCAAAGGAAAATGTGCCCACTAGAAGTCATTTCTTAGTCCTTACCAGATTTTCACTCTTTCCCTCCATCCCGGACAACCATAAATGTTCTTCCTAGCTCTATAGCCTTGCCTAATTTGGGTATTTTACACACGTGGAAGCATACAATGTGTGGACTTCTATGATGAACTTCTTTGATTATGATATGCTTTCAAGGTTCATCTGTGTGGTAGTCTGTGTCTATACCTCATTTCTTTTCATTGTTGAAGAAAATTTTATTATACTGAATATACTACATTTTCTTTACCCAAACATTTACATTGTTTCCACTTTGGGGCGATCATGACCAATCATGTACAAGTTTTGTGTGAATTTATGTTCTCATGTCTCTTGAGTATATGCCTAGAATACTAAAGCTAATGTTTAACCTTTAGGAACTCCCACACTGCTTTCAACACAGCTGCGCCCCCTTCCATCCTCTCCAGGAATATATGAAGGGCCCAGTGCCTCCACATCCTCCTCAGTACTTGCTATCATCTGCGATTTCTTTCACTGTAGCCATCCTACGATCGTAGTACCTTATTGTGGTTCTTATTTGCATTTCTCTGATAACTAGAGATATTAAGGATCCTTTTGTGTATTGATTAGTTGTTTGTATATGTTCTTTAGATATTCAGAGCCTTTGCCTTTTTTAAATTGGAGAATTTATTACTTGTCCTTTTACTATTGAGAGGAAATTATTTATATAGTATTCTGGATACAATACCCTTATTGAAATATACCTGCAATAATTATAATGTAAAACAATATATATGGAGATCCTATCATACGTCAGACATTCTGCTAAGTGTTTTCCAGTTATTATTTCATTAAATTCTCACCAAAAATGTTATGAGATTAGCAGCATTCCTATTTCCAGGTGAGAACAGTAAAGCACAGGCAATCAAACTTCCACCATTAGTAAGTGGTAAAGTCAGAATTTGATTCCACATAGTCAGGTGCGAGAATTTATATCCCACTCACTGCCATGTAGATTTACGCAGGAAGCCTCACCTTCTGCATCAACAGTCTGACCAGTAAAGCTTACTGCCAATTTACCTCACTGGTGCTATAAAGATATGTCAGAACAGGATCTCTGAAGCAACAGGATTTCATTACAGAAACATGTTAAAGGAAAACTCCCCAGCATGTGTTTTATATCACTCTAGCCCCAGGAGTTATTCCTTAAAAAATGTTTGAGAACAAATAGTCTAGGAAATGCTGCATGTTCTACCACTCTTTGGAAACTTTTATAATGTATCTTAGTACGTTAAAGTCTAGGAGCATTCTTGTAATAAAGAAACATTAAATTTTTGAGTGGTCATGGCATTTGCACAACCTATATACACACAAATAATATAGACCCAAGCTGGGGATTTAGTCAACGGCACAAGCACCTGCCTGGTAAGCATGAGGTCGTGAGTTCGATCCCTGATACAAAAAAAAAAAAAAATAGACCCACAGAATCTATTTTAGAAAATATCCTCTGAAATAAATGTAGGGTCCACAGGAGCAGGGTAGGTAAACATCACATTTCTAAACTATGTAATCTCCCATACTATTTTATGCCCTAAAGCTGAAGATAGGAATATAAGCAAACTCAAACCAAGACCTTGACCTGCTTTCCACATTTTTCAGTCCTGTTTTAAATGCAGGAGATCAACACCTTAAAAGGTGAAAAGCAAAGTCTGTCATTGCTCAGGTAGCTGTTGTCCACATCTCTATCTAAATCGTACATCTCTAGCCCATCGGTGCAGAACAAACCTCTTCGTGTTGTTAGTTATTTTTATTGTAAATATCCAGTTTTCCATTTCCTTCCCTGTCATTGCTTTTCTGTGGATGGGAACCATTTGTGTCACTCAAGATGTGTTCACTTATCCATCTCAGATATTGTTTCAGAATGGCAGACATATTCCCAGATTCATAAGTGGATTACATCTAGAAGCTGAGAGTCAAGAAATGTATGTGTAAGCTGTGTGACAATGAAAAATAACTGTCTATATTCTTAATTTTTAGAAGATACAATAAAAGGTATGAAAACCTATAACTTCCAAGGAGAATACTTCTATAATTCTATCTATCCATGCTATTATAGAGTTTATAATTTGAGATGACTGGCGCTTCTTGATTTCATTTTTTTATAAATGTCAATGCAAGGATAATTCTGAAGGTGATTAATAAAACCTAGTAAACCTAATAGGGTCTTAGATTTAGACCACTTTAACTATCAGGTAGCTCTTGCTACACAACAAACTGTACCAGTTTAAAACAACAATACCTTTTACTTAGCCACCATTGGGTCATCTGTACTGGCTCCAAGTTAGTGATTAAGTCTGGGCCTGCTCTTTTTTTAATCAAGAGGCTTAAAAGAGCATTTTTTATGACAAAGGTAGGAGTACAAAAAGTCACGACCAATAACATGAGCATTTTCACACATCTCTGCTTACATCATTTCATTTTTTAGATCATTTTCTTATTGGTACATATTTGTAGTACATAATGTTTACATTCTCATTGGCCAATCAAATCCATGGCAAAACTCAAGGCAATGAGAGGTGAAATATGCTCCACCTACGATTGGACCAAAACAAGTCACATAGCCAAGCCCAACATCAGTGGAGTAGACAAGTATGCTCCTTCTCTTGAGTCTGGGTAAGAATGTGAGTATTTTTGAACAACAATCCAATTTCTTATAGGACCAAATCTTGATTTTGCTGCTAATCAGCTACATGACCTCGGACAAGGCTCTTAAACACTGTTCCTCAATTTCATTTTCTGTAAATTAAGGATAAAATGTTGCTTACTTGGAGATTTGCAGAGAAGAGTAAATGTAGAAATCCATGTAAAGTTTTTGCAATTATTATTTAACTCTCTACCACTGCCATTCGCCATTGTTGGAAGGTAAAAAAAAATAATGCTTTTTCCTTAAGAAGTGAAACAAAGGTGCCCTAATTATCAAATACCAAAGCATTTTACTTTTAGTCCAGTCTCCTTTTCAATATGGAAAATGTCTACATCAACACAACAGAAAATCAGAGAAAAAAAAGTCACATTGGAAACGCTAACCTTAGGAAAACTAACTAGAAAAACCAAACGAGAAAACAATATATGCCTTAGTTATCTGGATATTTTATACAAAATCTTAGTTACCTTTTTTAACCTAAATTGGTAAAAGCTTAATTACTCAAACAGTTGCTTCAGTACTTCACATCATCTGTGTAATTTGCAGGGGAAAAAAGGGGGGCCTACATTTTCCTATAACAAACAAATATTAAAGGAAAAACATTTTAAGACTATTAAGAAACATTTTGGAGTTTAGATAAAACTATTAAGAAACATATAAGAGTTTAGATAAAAGCAGAAGAGCTAGCAATAAAGTGTTCTACTAAGAAGGAAACCTATTTGAGTCTTTTTCTCAAATACCTAAGCTGTGGAAGTAATTCGGTCCAAACATATCAGCTTTTTCTAAGAAACAGACGTAAAATTGACACATCTTCCAGTGTATGCATTCTATCCCTTTAGTTCTGACTCAAGTAGGCTTAATTTTGAATCCTGCTTCCTTAAGACACTAAAGATGTTACAGTCATTCCCACTGCTTCAATTCTTACCTACAACTCTGAACTGTACCGAAAACCTAGCTAATTCCCCAATACAAATGGAGCCAAATAAAAGCTTTATGTCTTTTGAAACTTCCCATAATTTAAGCATCCAAAGAATTCCTGAATGGTTAACTAACTGGACTAGTTGTTTATATAATGACCCACTCCTTCAGATCACAGAAGATACACAACTGAAGTCTACAAAACTTTTATTGATGACTAGGGAAACCATCATGCTTGTCCAAATAAGTGAAAGTTACCTGCATTTGCTGT
This sequence comes from Hydrochoerus hydrochaeris, assembly GCA_004027455.1. NCBI lineage: Eukaryota > Metazoa > Chordata > Mammalia > Rodentia > Hydrochaeridae > Hydrochoerus > Hydrochoerus hydrochaeris. Next base: position 49,525 of record PVLA01007292.1, on the reverse strand, counting down.
ACCTTATAAAGTATGTATTTATAATTGTTTCTCCTAATTAACTATAGAATCAAGTAGAGATTAAATTTCTTAGCCTAATTTAAATATAATATATCCATATCTGTCTCTATCTCTATCTCTACCTCTAACATAATAGATACAGAGATAAAGATAGGTATCAGTAAAGAATCCTCAAAGAACTATTATAAACCTAATTCCATTCAGAAGCTCAATCCAGAAACACAAATGGCATCCTCAGTTCCAAATGTACTCTCTTGATGCTGGGGACCCTTTAGCCATCATGAGAGAAAGCCTCCTGAAGGATGAGAGGTCATGTGGAAAGAGTGGCCAGCCATGCCAGCCAAAGTTCCAGCTTTAGGATGGCCTCCTAGACCATCCATGCCCCAGCTGAACTGGCCCAGACCAAATAATATCACAAACTCCCCCACAGATTCATGATAAATAATATAATATTCTTGTCCTAACCCACTCAGTTTTTGCATAGTTATAAAATCAATGGATCTTTTGTACACCTCACTATAAATGCCAGAGTAGATCCCCTCCAGATAAAGCCCAAACACTTTAACTTATCAAAATGTGACCCTTGATAATTTAATACCAGTTAAATTCCACAGTCCCCTCTCACCATTCTCTCTCTCTCTCCTCCCAACTTTTACTATAAAATTAAAAATTTTAAACCTTTAAAGTCTCACCTAATAATCAATGACTTCCATGTGTGTCCCTGGCTAAAGCCCCATTATTTTCTGAGTCCTTCCTACATCCAGGTAAATAGCCATTTCTTGTTGATTTTAATTTATTAAACATACACCACTCAATTTTCAGTGCCCTGCAGGAGGCTTTGTCATTGTATAATAAAAAGTTGCTGTTTATTTGTATTTTAATGATATTGTGAATACAATGGTGCATATTCTGAGTCCTGTCTCTGCTGGATTCTCACTGTCATTCATCTCTTTATTTCTTGTTGGACTTTACTGTTATGATAATTCCAGATACATCAAAATGATATAATCATGGGCCAGTTGCTTTGTTCAAAAATAAGCCACCTTGTCAATTTGTTACCTTTTATATTCAATAATAGAGCTTACAGCCAGATTAATGTTTTAATTGTGCCCTACTTATGTCTGCAGCTCCCTTAGAAAGTTAGTAGTTTTCAAAACACAGAATATATTACTCTTCTCCAGCTGCTCTAAACTAATCCACTACCATTGGGTTAAAAGTAACTATATTCCTTCAGGCAAACGTACATACACTGTATATATACAGTAAAGATCATCATTCCCAATGTTTTGATAGTTACCTAGTTCACTTGCACACAATCAAACTGGATTAATCTGACTCAGATTTAGACATCCAGTGAAAGTAGCCTCAGATTCCCACTTGGAGCTATGCCATATTGACCCAAGCTTTTCATTCATCTCTTGCATAACCTAATTCCCATGAAACTCAGGAGAAAGAATCTTCTTTAAATTCCAGGTTCATGGGCAAGTGCTTATTTACATGGTTGAGATGGTACCCTAGAAAGGCCTTCTGTTTCTCTATTCCACTGCCCACACACACGAAGTCAGCAAGACTATTACATTTTCACAGTGATACTGTTGGCAGAATGTGACCGCAAAAGGATGAAACGAAATGCGAGCCAAGAAAGTGGTCACTTCAACAAGCTCTTTTCACTATTTTCCTGTCATCCACCCACTGGGATCACTACCTCAACTTCAAGGGACCCTCCTACACTGACCAACGAAGGCAGCATATAAAACCTACTGCGCTGAAAAGCAGACTGGTTTTTAAAAATAGTCCTTTCGGTTTCATAGCTAAGTTACAATTATGCTGTGCAGCTCATTTGTATGAACAGCCTGGCTACACTCCTTTATTAGACTAAAATTCATTCAGAGTCAATAAATATTTACCCAATGCCTGCTAAGTGGCAGTCATTCCATATTTTCAAAAGAGCAAATGAAACTCATGCAATGATTTACATGTACCCCAGTGAATGTATCTCTTTCTGCATAATTCACTATTAAGACTTCTCAGACCCATCTTCCTCCTTCAGGCTCCACACGCAGTCACCAAGCCTCATCAACCTTATGGTCTAAGCTTTACTTACCTTTGCCCCTTGCTTTCCAGTTCTGATCCCACCACTTGTTCCAGACATAGACTTAACACAACCTTCTCACAGATCTTTACACTTTCATCTTTTCCTCTTCCACTCAGAGTGAACATGTAAAAAGCAAATAGGACCATATCACTCTCCAGTTTAAATTCCTCAAGGGTTCCTATTCTATAAATCCCTGGCTGGTAAGCATGGTCTGAGGCCCCCTGTTACCTACCTTGACCCACCCCATTTCTAGGGCTGTCTGTCAATATTGAACTTGAGGGGCTTGAGCAACTGAGTATTATTAATAGGTATGCAAAGGCCTGATGCATACCAACTTCCTTCTTTCACCAAACCCCTCTTCATTGTTTCCCTCAAGGTCCTATAGATATTGTAGAGAGTTTTTAAAAAAAAGAATTATGGCATCTCTAGCTTCCATGCACTAGAGAACTAGGCTTCAGAAAATGACAAAAGAATTGGTTAAACCATTGGTACTGTCTCAGTCTCTACTTTGCTTAGGCTAAAAATCAATGATCAGGGATTGATTGATTGATTGATGAAGTACTACACATGCTCTGAGCCATTTCTGCTTCCCACACAGTTTTGGAAACCCAACAGGAAGCCCCATAAATCAGTGCCAGGCACTAGCATTTAGAAGATTGCATCCTAGGATGATAGTTGTGAATGCACCGAGCTTACCCTCTGAGGGCTGAAAGCCACTCACAAATCTAGATAGGCCCACAGCAAGACTGTAGCCTTTGTGATAACATTTCTTAGTTCACTGTGTCCTGTCAGCATGGGAATCCTATACTAGGGTACCATAGAAGTATTCAAATATCGTTTCTAAATAACATCCATCTTTTAAATATTACAAAAAGCATATGCTTACTATAAAAAACTTTTAAAATACAGATATGCATAAATGCAAAAATTATCTATAATCTGATTGCTAAGCTGCATGATCTACTGTTATGTTCAAGTCTTTTACTAAAGCATAATCATATAGAAAATTTTATGTAAAAACACCATTTATATTTTGGTGCACATCCTTATAGCCTTGTTCAGTATAAACATGCACATTTTTACCAAAATAAGATTATACTGTGTGAAGCTTTTTCTTTCCCATATTTTCATTTTTATTTATAATATGTTATGAACAATGAACATCTTCTCAGGTCATTAAATATTCTCCTCCAATATTTTAATAATAGTCCATTGTTCAGTTTAGCAATGCCATAACCTTTATTTAGACATTTACATTGCCTTCATCTTTCACTGTTATAAACTTCAATGTGGTGAATATCCTTTCAGACAATTTTGCATACAGTACTTCCATATTTCTGAGGCATTCACATTTTACAAAACTCAAAACACATCTTGAAATCATAGCAAATAAATACATCTTTCCTTAGATGTACTTTTTTTCCTGTGGCTAGTATTAAAATAACTAGCCAGTCAACAGCATTTGGGAAAATTATTTAGATTAATTAATTAGAAACTTAAGATCCTCAGAACAAGATTTTTACATTTCAGTATGTACAACAGTCACACTGAGGATAAGACTAAAGGAAGGTACAAGTCAAATCAAACAGGTCTGATACACAGGAGTGATTGAAAAATACAGTTAATGTTCAAATTTTTTAAAACTTCTTATAGTAAAAGACACATTGCCAGGAAAACTAGAATAAGTGTATTCAAAATGAGGGTGCTATTCTGAGGGGGATTAATGACAATATGTTTTCTACCACAGTAAATATTTTAATTTAAACTTTTGCTACATTTTATCATCACTTGTTGATCAAACATTTTTGGCAATTTCTGTCAAATAAAAGCATTACAGTGTATCCTCACCACCTTATTACTGGATCTGGCACTATGCAATTCATTCTGCAATGTGGAAGTGACCAGGAAATGTAAATAACTTTGAATTGATTCAGGCATAGAGGCAGCCACAATATCCCAGTTAAAGACATTCACAAAAGAGCTCTTCCTCAGGAAAGAAGACTTCCAGACTGCTTCAGAAAGTGGTTAGAAAAATGGGATAAGTATTATTGAAGCCAAGGAGGTATTTTGAAGAGGATTAATGGCAATGTGTCATTTACCATAATAAATATTTTTTTAAGTTTCAACATTAACCATTTTTATCCTAACTCATAGATCACAGCATCTATAAAGTGTTTAATTGGGAGTTTTGGCTGAAGTAGCAGGCTTCAAATACCAAAGAGACATGTAAGATTGACTACCGTGAGGAAAACTCATACTAAGAATTGAGACTGGGTTTACAAACTAAATTTACCTTAGAACTTGTTTGTTCCCATAGATATCCACGAAATCTTGGGGATTGGTCAAAGTTTTATTCATAGTCGGAAATGAACTTTTCACAAAACTAAATGAAAAGGGACAATAGTATACAAAAAAATAATGACGATGATTTCTCTGGTTTTACCCCAAGGGTCTTGTCTATTGGTGTATCAGTTACATAGCCAACATTTTTGCAAGTTTTGTGAGCCAAGAATTGGGCTAAGCTTCTTTATTTTGTATGGAGGAGTAAAGCTCTACTACTGAGCTACATACCCCAACCCTTTTTATTTCTTTTTATTTTCTGCTTTTATTTTGAGACAGGATCTCATGAGTTGCCCAGGCAGGACTCAGATTTGTATTTCCTACTTCAGCCTACCTCAATGCTAGGATTATAGGTGTGTTCCACCACATCCGGCTTAGGCTACACGTTTTGTACATAATTTAATTAAATTATTATAACCCTGTAATAGGTTCTATAATTATACTCATTATATAGTTTTTAAAAATAAGGTCCAGAGAAATAAAGTGAGTTATTTAAGATTACATAACTATTAAGGTCAAATTCAGACCTGTTTGACTCCATGACCCACACTTTGAACAATTTATCACAGTGAGTTATTGGTAAACACTTTGGTATGGGAAGAATAACTCTCAGATTACAAAGATTGAATTATCACACAACCATTAACCTGAACATATAGGAAAAACTATCAAAATAAAATCTTTAAAATAAAATGGCAAGCAAAGTGCTTTATTTTTTTATTACTCAGGGCTTATAGCAGCTAAAAGGTTTCGGTTATATTCTATTGCATACATATTGCAGATTAAGCATGTCTGCACAGTGTCCCCATGTAATTGCCATAATATTTTATTGTAGAATAATAGCATAGGTCCTGATCCCTTGTTTTTGGTAAACGTTGAGTAGCTGGAATCCATTGTTATAAGGGCTTAACATCCCCTGTGCATGGTCTCGGCCTCAAAGCAAGTTTTCCGAGGCCTGAAATCAATAAAAACTGCTCTGCTGCAGATTTGATTTTTATCAATTGGGATCAACAGAATGAGCATACAGTGACCACGATTATTAGAGAATGCTTTCATCAACTAAAGCCAACTGGAGGAGGGAAAGGGCTATCCAAACAGCCCAGCTGTATGTCTCAGCTAATTGTGACTTAATCCCAGTTTATAAAAGCACCTGTGTTATTTGTCATGGGTCTTAGTCCTGCCAACTACTCCAAACAATACCAACTATATGCAGAGGGTATGGGGTAGATTAAATGATGTGTGTCAGTATCTAGAGGGATTAGGGTGATACAGGTTCATTTGCACAAACATCTTGAACTATATTTTCAGTATATCTTTCCAGAAATGAAATTCTACAGCACCATCTACCACCTCCCCTCCTTATGGCAGGCTTAACTCATCTCAGGAGACAGGGCTGTATTTTCTCTTCTGCCTTCCCTGAAATGGATACTTCTTTCTTCCTTTTTTGGAAAAAAAATGGATAGTGCTTTACGCCTGAGAAGCTCTTAACAAATTGTTAGTTGTACAACTTCTTTTGGTTTCCTTTCAGTGACATGTCAAAATGTAAATCATTTTTCCTCCTAGTCCCCAGGCAACATGACACTTGAGCAGAAGATCATCTGTTCTTCCCTTCACTGGTCTCATCAGCCCACCCTCCTCCATTCACGCTGCAATTCTATTCATCTTCTCTCTCACTGCCTTCATCAGAGCTTAAGGACAATTGTCAGACTCCCTAATACTGGTATTTCACATAAGCAAGAATTAAAAAGCTTGTTTGAATTGAAAACATTTCCTGGTACTAAAAAAAATTTCTGCTTTCCACAGTGGAACAAAGGTTACATTAAAAGATGTGCTACAAAGAAACGAATCTCAGTGTCTGCAAACTTAACCAAGGGAATCAGAATCTGACAATGTATAGTATATCCCCCAAGAACTCCCAAATGCTTCTCTAAGAACAGCTATGCAGAGCTTGAGTGACAGCCAGTAATGGTACAAACCACGAGTGAAAATCTGCTTCCTTCATTCTTTGCATAGACAGCAACAGGCTGATAGAATGCAACTGAAAACATAATTTAAACGGGAACAGACAACGTTTTTCCCAGGAAGGAGTGGGGGGAGAACAGCGACATGACTCGATTCAGCCAGCAGAGGGCGCGTCTTACACATATAAGTACAAACCAACCTTCACTGGAAGCTGAAAAGGCCGCTTGAGATTTTTGTCACAAATTCCCATTTTCAAAAACCACATCCAAGCTTGCTTGAACAAAACTCTGGTATAGTCACTCACTTCTCTCCCCTTGTCTAAATAAGACTATTTTCTACTGCCCGCAGGTCCAGCCACTCAAACTGCCACTTTTCTGCCCCTGTCTCTGGCATGGGAAAGAATGTGAAGATAAAGTCCTTCAAAAGCAGCTTCCCAGAAAAGAGTGAGCCATATTCCCAAGCAGGCTCCATTTGTTTAGGAGACTTGCACCTAGGATTTCTTGATCAAAGCTAATGTGCTGTAAATTTCTTCATTTAACAGACTTAGTCTGTTCAACTCTTGACACTGGGAATTGGGATTTCCCAGAACTATTAGCACTGCACAGTAGGCACTCCACGCAGGCCAAGAACGAGGGATTAACAGGTATTTGTCTCAGCTAATTTCACTCTCTATACCGGGTCTATAGAGACTGGGGCTTCTTGGCCGAGTGTGTGCCACCCTGCTAATTGGCTACGAATGTAACTACTCCCGCATGCCAATGGAGCAGGGGTACTCCACAGCCTGAAGAGGCTTGAGGCAATGGAACCTTATGATAGGCATTCAGGAAATCTGAGAGTTGCTGGGCAGCAGTGTAATTGTAAATGGTTCGTTTGCCAACTTCTACCTCCCACTGGCTATCAAACACCCATCCCTGCAGATCATGTGGTGATGGTTTATAAAAATTATACTCAAGGACAACTGCATCTGTGAGATCCTATAGTAACAAAGAATTTCCACACAATCTATTCAGAATGCATCTGCAGAATCAAAGGACTACAGGTAGCTCCCACAAAACATAATTCCCTGAGTCAAATTAAATCACCATAGCTGTCAGAATATTCACAGAATATATAAATTATTCCTGGAGGACTATAAATAAAGGGAAAATTGTTAATTCTTTTCTCTGTGCCCTGGTCTTCCACTCCTTACTAATAATCGCTCTCTTAATATGTCCTACTTCTGTAGCTTCTGATAGAGGAATTGCTACATAAAAGCTGATACAGAAAAGCTGAGAGTCAAATATTAAATACTATTATATGTATATTATTGTGCAACAAATTATTCCAAAATTAGCAGCTGAAACCAATAAATTTTTATTATCTCATGGTTTCTCTGATCAAGCAAGATCAAACCAGGACCAGCGAATCTGGGTGGGTAATGTTGATTCAGTCTCTTGTGAAGTTGCAACCAAAATGTTAGCCAGGGTTATAGTTACCTTAAGACTCAACTGGTAGAAACTCACTTCAAAGGTCACTCACATGGCTGTTGGCAGGTCACAGAAGATTCATTTCCAAGCTCACTAACACCCATGTTACGGGCTATTTCTATCCCTTCAAATTTATATTCTGAAGCCCTAATCCCCATTGTGGCTGTATTTGGGGATGGGGGTCACTAAGGAAGTAACTGACATTAAATGAGGTTATAAGATGAAGCCAGATCTTATAGGATTTTAATCTCTTTATAAGACACCAGGAAGCACTCATATTTCATGTTTTCTCATTCTTTCTTCTCTCTCATTCTTTCTCTCCCTCCCTCTCCCTTTTTATTCTTCTTCTCTCCTTCCTTCTATCCTTTCTCTCCCTACTTCCCACACAGAGAAGAGGTCATGTGAGCACACAGCAAGACATAGCTAACTACACACCAAGAATTGGCTGGCAACTTGACTGGGGATTTTAGCCTCCAAAATTGTGAGAAAATAAATTTCTGTGGTTTAACCTACCTAGTCTATGATATTTTTAATGGCAGGCCAAGTTGACTAACAGATCCCAAAGCTGCCCCATTGCTTCTGCCATATTCTCTTCAGGATAAGCAAGTCAGTATGCCCAACTCATTATGCAAGGAGACTGGATACCAAGGCATGAATATGATGAAGCAGAGACTATAGGAGACCATCTTGGAGACTGCCTACCATGCTACATAAAAACAGATACATTGAATAAAAACAAATCTATAGTTCTATTATTATAACTGCATATATCACACTATAAGCAGTGCATGTTACATTAGCATTTATAATGAGACAAAACTGGATTTCAAATTGTGTGTCTATTCTGACAGCTGCTTTATAATCTCATTCACCATGTTGTTTTATTTTTTCCCTTTTCTACTCCTCTAAGTAGATATGTGCATATGGATACCACTTCCTATGCCACGAATATTGTCAGTGGAAAGAAAAGTTCACGATTTCAAGTTCATCGTTTGGTCTATCTACCATATCTGCCAACCAGTAATAAATCTATTATAAATTCCATCTTTTTTCTACATTTGGCTAAATTTTTATTCATTGAGTCCCATCTCAACAGTGTCATAATAATAATAGTAACAATAATACATTTGTTAAGTATGCTTGCTTCGCCATGGCAAACTGTAGTGGCTTTATTATTATTTCTCCACAACACAGACCTTGGGATATGCTGTCATTCACCTTATCTTTATTCCTATTTCTGGAATAATTCTTGAAACAGAAACTTCCTCAAAGATGAAAATTACAGATATAAAGTAAGCAAACACATGAAAATGTTCAATGTCGGGTTTACTCTACTATATATACATTTTAGATGAACTTCTTGAGTATGGTTCCTGAATTGCCTGCATTGTATGCACTGAAAAGATATTAAGCCTAAAGTGAATTTGATAATTCTGTTGTATCAAATTCTTGTGTCTTATGTGTAATATAAAATTCATTTGACAACATTCTTCAAATTTCTAATTTTAGTTTGGCATTTAAAACTAATTTCAACATAGTGGAATAATTGAATATTAAATTTTTAGTTAAAATAAAGAATTGCTGTTTGTGATGAGATGGTATATATAAAAGCACCTACCGCTGTAGCAGAGAGCTCAACGTCATCTTTAGAATAAATGATAGATGAAATTTTAATGCTGGGGGCCAGGGGTTTAGCTCAGCGTTGTAAGTGCCTGCCCAGCAAGTGCGGGGTCCTGCATGAGTTCAATCCCCGGTACAAAAAAAAAAAAAAACTTAATTCTAGTTATAAAGTATAAATAAAAATGAACTAAAAAGAAATCCCCAAAAAAGCAGATGAAATTGGCCCTGCATTGCTCCAGAACTGGAAATAGGAAACAGGTTGCACTGATGTGCAGTCTTTTGCCCCCCCCATCCCATTAACATACAAATCATTAACACTATGCAAATCAGTAACACAATCAAGATTCCCAGAGTAATTTCTGTTTTCACGTCTGCAGAGAGATCTAGTCTAGCTAGTTGTACAGATAGCATTTCCGGAAATTTTGATTAATTAGAAGAAAGCATGATAGTCACAAGGAAAAAAAAAACACTTGCAGTTAATCCAAGTTCAGTTAGTCAAGGTTAAAAGGAAGAAAATTACATAGGCTGCTTAACCTCAACCTTGTTTATGGAGAATTTCATTCCACAGACACCAATGTAACTGTGACTACAGCCAATCAGCTCATAAAACTAGGCCACTGGATAAGGCACACATAGTGAGGAGCTTGAATGCCTTTAGCATTCCTGCTGAAATATAACCCTACAGAGCAGGCCTGCTCAGGCTGGAGTAAGACACCGATTGTCCCCAACTCAAAACCATACAGACCCAAATGAAAAACTACCATTTAGGATGAAAAACTCCTGTTTTAATTTGCCACTGCCATCCAAGATTTCTATGTGATGATCAAATTTCACAATTATAGAAAAAAAAGAAGTAATATTCCATTTTGAAAACACAACTATTAAATGAAAATACACTTGATCTTAGCCAAAAAGCCAAAAATCAGTATTATTAAATGAAAATTAAAATTAAAAGCAAAATATTTTCATCAAACAAATGGGAACATTTCTTTCTCTTTGTAACATCTCTTAAATATTAAAATAATCATAGATTTCTAGGAAGTTGCAAAGGGAGAGAAGAGGTATACCCCATGTTCCCCACACTCCTACACTTCATATCTCTTAATGGTTATGTCTTACACAAGTATAGTACAAAGTTAAAGTCAGAAAATAGCCATTGGTTGAATATGTGTATACAGTCCTATGCCATTTTATTTCACCTGGGGATTCATGTAACCACCATTGCAATCAAGATACAGATCTGTTCCATCACCAAAAGACCTCCATCATACTATCCCTTGAGAGTCATATTCATCCACCCCTGCAGCCCTACCCTTTAGCAGCAATTCTCCATCAATCTAAGCATGTCATTTTAAGAATGTTTTATAAGTGGAATCACATAGCATGTGACCTTTTAGATGGCTCTTTCAATCAGCATAATGCCCTTGAGGTCTGTGAAAGTTGTTGCATGCATAAACAAATTTTTAGTGGTTGCTCTGGGTATTACATGAGACAGTCATAACAGCCTATTAATGTAGAAACTTTATCAGCTCTAGTTAAATATAGAAACTTTACCTTTTGGTAAGTCCCTTTACCATCCCCAGTTTAAAATATAATTATCTGAAACATTTCTTTTAACATATCATGAGCCACATCAAAAAAATGTTATATACATTTTGCTTCAACTGTCAAATATAATTAAGAAAATTCAGCAAGAGAAATAAAATGTATTGCATGTGCCTATATTTTTTGTTTTTTCCTCATTCCTAATAATTTAGATTCTTTCATCTCCCTTCCATTCCAAGAAATTCTGTTAGTCTTTTTTTTTAGGGGTAGAGCTTCTATCAGAAAATTCTTAAGTTTAAAAGTTTTTTTAAATCTGAAAATGTCTTTATTTTCCTTTCATTCCTGAAAGATGCTCTTGGAGAACATAGAATTTCTGATTGACAATTCTTATCTTTTAGTTCTTGAAAAATGTACCATTTCTTTCCAGCCTCCATGATTTCTAATGAGAAATAACTTCTTATTCAAATTCTTTCTTCTTTAAGTAGTGTCATTTCTCTCCAGCTGTTTTTTGTGGCTGAGACCTATTTGAAGTTTGACTATGATGCAGCATGGTATGGATTTGTTGGGATTTACCAAGTTTTGGATACTCTCAGCTACTTGTATCTGTATGTTTATGTCCAAATTAGGAGAATTTTTAGCCATTGTTTCCTTGACTACTTTTTTAGTCCTATCCTCTTTTTTCTTCCTGAGAGTTTTTGGTACAGCCCTACAAGTATGTGAGTCTCTCCTTCATTTCTACTCTATTTTCTTTTTGTTATTCAGAAGGGAAAATTTTTAACATTTTATTTTCAAGTTCACTGATTGTTTCCTCTATCTTCTCCACTCTGCTGAGATTTTGTGCATGTGTGTACGCATGTGTACATGGGTGCATGTTACTAGGAATTGCACCTAGGGCCTTTTCACTGAGCTATATAACCAGCCCACTTTTTATTTTTCTATTTTGAGACAAGGTCTTGCTAAGTTGCCCCAATGGACTTGAATTTGTAGTCTTTCTGCCACAGCCTCTCAGAATATTGGTATTACAAGTGTGTGCCACCATGTCCAGCTTCCTACTGAATGGTTATATTTTGGTCATCTTTTATTTAATCCTAAGATTTCCATTTGATTCTTCTTTATATTTTCTGTACAATATATTTCCTCAAAATGCATTTGCTAGAATCAAAAATAACAGTCACAACCACTAGATCTCATACCTAGTAAAGACTTATTCAAACCAAAAGTATAGAGTGTAAAATAGACATGACAATGTCACAGTGTTAGCTAAAGATAGGGCAGCCAGGTATGAGAAAGCAAAAGCTAGTAGTCTCCTGGCAAAAATCCACATAGAGCTGTAGACCTCAGTCATGAAGAAGCCATGGCATTTCTTTCCTTGTCTAAGCTTTAGTTTATTAAAAGGCTGCTATGCAGTTATTCGCTGGGTCAGGCCAATCACCAGTGGCTTCCCCAGTTACCCAAAAGAGAAAAAACTCGGGGCATGACACCGGGTGTCTGAAGAAGTTTGAGTTTCCACTGTCAGTATTGCAATTTCAGTTATCACCGGCAGATGTGGAGGTTTGAAACTGATGTATCAACTGAGAAACAGGAACAAAATATAACACAGAGCTTTATTCTATGCTAAGATTCCCTTCCCATCATTTCTCACTGATCACATAAAATGAGTTGGAGAATTTTATCATGATTTCTTTTCTCTAGAATAGTTTTTATAAGATAGATGTTATTATGCCCCTCTAAGTTTTGGTAGACCTCATTTGTAAAACATCCAGGCCTGGTATCTTTGCTTTGTTTGGTGGGAAGGTTAAGCTATTCAGAGGGTTTTATGGCAAAATTTTGGGATATTAAGTAAATTCTTTTAGTGAGTATGGTTTTCTCCATGTTTAGAATTTTCCTTTAAAGTCATTTTTGGTAATTTTTATTTTTAAACTAAATTACCCATTTTTTTGTCTAAGTTTTGAATGCTACAACCCAATGGATAGGTAGCTTTTACATAAAAAAGAGCATTTAAAAATAAAGGAGAAACTGGTTGTAATGACGCATGACTGTAATCCTAACATTTGAGAAGCTGGGGCAAGAGGACTGCCATGAGTTCAAGGCCATCCTGGACTACATAGGGAGTTCAAGGACAGCTTGAAATATACATTCAGATCCGGTCTTTAAAAAACAACAAAAACAAAATAAAAGTAGCAGAGAAAAATCCTACAACACTAAAAAATCTCCATGATAACCTAAATAGGGAGAGTACTGAAATAAAAGAGTTAATAGAACCCATAGTCTCCTAATACAATAACCAAAAATGTTCAAAAGAGATTAAAATTTGCCCCATAATATAAGAACCAGGAAACTCACAATTTGAGGGAGGAAAGACAATCAACTACTGCCAACACCAAAATGAATCAGATGTTGGAATTATCTGACAAGAATTTTAAAGCAGCTTTGATAAAGATTCTTGAACAAGCTGTTAGATTTTTCTTGCAACAAATGAAAAAGTAGAAAATCTCAACAAAGAAAATGAAGTTATAAAATACAACCAAATGGAAATTTAGAACAGTAAAATGCAGCCTAGCATGTGGAAAGCCCTAGGTTTTATTCCCAGCACCAGTGATAATAATAACAACATAATAACCGAAGTGTAAAGCTTGATAAATGCACTGAACAGCAGAATGGACAGATGAGGCAAAAGAACCAGTAAGTTTAGAGACACATCATTGGAGCTCAATCTGTACACAGAAAGAAAATAGACTTAAAGATTTAACAGATCCCCAAGGACTTATGGGATTATAGTAAAAGATCTAATATTCTTATCCTTCAAGCCCAGGAAGAGACATGGAGAACATGAAGCTGAAAATGTGTTAATAAAAATATAAGCTGAAAACTGCCCAAATTTGGAGGAAGATATAAATCTACAGATTCAAGGTTGAAGAAACCTCAAATAAGGTAACCCCAAGTGAATTTCTGCTGAGACACACCATAATTAAACTTCTAAAAACTAAAGACAAATAATCTTGAAATTAGCCAAACAGAAATGAGGGAAAATCAGTGCAAACTGTGACACACCTCGTCTGAGTCCAGGGAAGTCAAAAAGAAGTAGCATAATCTTTTCCAACTACTAGAAGAAAAGAAATTTCAACCCTGATTTCTACAATTATCCTTTGATTTCTTGAAACTATTCTTTAAGAATAAATGGGAAATAAAGACATTCTCAGATGAAGGAAAGCTAAAAGAATTTGTCACTAGCAGAGCTACGCTTAAAGAATGACCAAAGCAACTTTAATCAGAAAGAAAATGACTCAAAAAAAGGAATCTTAGAACATTAGAAAGAAAGAATATAGAAAGGACAGAAATATGGGAACCTATAATCAAATATTTTTCCTTTCCTGACTTTTATAAATCATATTTGACAAGTCAAAACTATACTATTTACTACTCTAAATGGTATTTGAAAGTAGGAAATGTAAAAGGATCTAAATGAAACAAAATTTTCCACACATTCATTTGCTGATACAACTAGAATGTAGTAAATCACATCTCTATATGCAGAGCTATTACTGAGAAAAATATGCAAAGAGATACATTCAAAAATACTATTAAAAACAAAATAGAATCATGGTATTTACATATAATAGAGTACTACTGTGCTAGAAAAAGGAAAATTTTAACTCATTTGTAGGAAAATGGATGCACCTTAAGATCATATTGCTAAGTGAAATAAATCAAACACAAATGGTTAAATATCACATGGTTTCTCCCACATGAGAAACTCAAAGTATAAGTAAATTAAAGAGCAAGATAAAAGACAGATAATAGGAAACAGGGAGATAGAACTTTTACAAATTGGAAGGGAACCAAGCAATGGGGAGGGAAAAGGGGTGTAAATAGAATTAAGATGCATTATAGGCATGTGCCAACTCGACACAGTGAATGTAGTCATTATATACTACAAACATGTACTAATAAAAATTAAAATATAAAATGCGTTCAAATAAATCACTGGAAGGTAACAAAATAGAGTAACAAGGAAACAGAAAAGAGACAGCAATAAAATTTAGACTTAAATTCTAGCAAATAATTACTTTTTAAAAAATTTTTAGTCGTTTTAATAAATACAAATTTGTATAAATAGAAAAGCAAGGAATATATATATATATATATATATATATACATACACTCACAAAAGATAGCTAAGATAAATGTACTACTAATTCTATAAGTTCATGGAAAGAAACTTAGTGCTATTCTTTGATCTGTTTTGCATGCCTGTATCTTATAATCTGAACAACTATTTCAAAGCTAATAATATATAATACAGTGACCATTGTTCAATTCCTTCATCTTATTTTGAAATCCTATATCATTTTATTGTTTTGTTTTCTTATAATCTCTGTAAAATAAAAAAATATCTAAATATAGCAGTTAAAAGGGAGAGATTGGCAGAGGCAGAGTGAAAAACCTTATTATAATTGCATGCCCTTCACAAGAAAATCATTTCAAATTCAAAAGTTGTTGAAAGTAAAGGAATGGAAAAAAGATATACTATGCAAGCATTAATTTTAAGAAGCAAAAGTGGGCATATCAATGTCCAATAAAGCAAACTTCCATACAAAGAAAATTACTAAAAACAGAGAGGGATAAATGATACTGCATAGTGACAAATTGATCAATCCACCAGGAAGACATAACAATCCTAAATACCTATTATTACACAATTGATTCAAAACAAATAAAGCAAAAAACAATAAGGCTGATAGGTGCATAGAAAAATCCAAAATTATATTTGATTTCAACATCTATCCTCCTATCAGCAATTGATATAGCTCCTACAGAAAAAATCATCAAGAATGTAGATTTGGACACAATGAATATACAGAATATTCCATCCAATGATGGCAGAATATAGGTTTTTTCACATTCCCAATGGCACATTTGCTAAGAACATTTTCACACTCCCCATGGAACATTCAGTAAGAGGGACCATATCTTCAGCCTTAAAACAAACCTCAGCAAACTTAAAAGAAATACTAATCACACAACACATTATCTGATGATAATGGGATCCAATTAGAAATCAATAACAAAGACAGTAAGAAAATCTCTCAACACTTGTAAATTAACAAGCTCACTTGAAGTAATCCATATACCAAAGAGGAAGTCAAAAAAATAGAAAAAAATAAACCCAAAGCAAGCAGAGATAAGAAGTGAAATCAATAAAATTGAAAACAAAACAAAGTGGAGGAAAATATTAAAAGCTAACTCTTTGAAAAGATTAATAAAATTGATAAACCTTTAGTAAAACTAAACAAAAGAAAACAGAGAAGACACAGACACATATTACAAGTGTCAGGAATGAAACAGAGGACATCACAAGACTCGAGTCATTAAAAGGATCCTAAGAGAATATTATAAACACTTTATACTCATAAGTTCAAAAACTTAGAGGGAGAGCAACATGGTTGAATAAAGGAGGAGTCACACCGGACAGATTCAGAGAAGGTCAACTAAAAACACAGGTAATTAGAAGAAGGGGAGTGACATATAGACTGAGTCAAAAAACTTCATAAAGTTGAACCAGTTCCTCCCAAACTACTAAAACTCAACCAAGATGACATAAATGAGACCAGATCATATAAATCATTCCCCAAAAGAAGCTTTCATTGAATCAATTAAATTTGTTTCAACTACATAAACTAAAAAAAAACACAAAAACTATGCTCATATATCTCAGACTGAATTTCTTCTGCAACTGGTTTAACCTATCCTTTCATTTGTGCTTTTAATTTCATCTAATGGTTTTTTGGTTTGTTTGTTTGTTTTTGTCTTTTTGAGACAGGGTCTCACTACTGAGGCTGGTCTTGAGCTCACTTTGTAACCCAGGCTGGTCTCAAACTTGCAACGATCCTCCTGGCAATTTCATCTATATTACTGAACATTTCAAAACTCTGCTCCTTAACATTTCAGGAAATACTTGAACACCAAAGACACTGCAAGTGGTGCTGAACAGAGTAATCTGTCTGCCACATGAGCATGCACACAGACATATACACAAGATCTCTAGCCTAAATATATAAAACCAGTCCATTAGAGAACAACCCTCAAGGGCAGGCCTACCCTATAAACAGGCCACAATCTGAAACCCCAAGCGTTGCAGAACATCCCTTCCAAGTAGCATTATGCATTAGTGCTACAAATTCCACAGGTTCAAATATATGTCATACATACACATACAACTAGCTAACAAACATTACTTCACTAAACAAGGGAGAAAGAAAAGTCCTGCCCAATAGTGATCACAGGTTTTAGATTTAGAGCACTCTTGTTCATTTCTTTTCTTGGCTCATTTGTACTAAAGAATGGCAGAAAATGTTTCTGGGTGACTATCCACAAGATCCTCTCTACTCTCTAATAGAAATGCAGCTTCCTGTGCCCAGATATGCTCAAATGTTCACACAGTTAGCACCTTATCTTGTGGTATGCATAGGGAAAAGCTATAGAAACAATCACCTTCTCAGTCCTCTGAAAGTTACAATCTCATTCTGTGCCCCTTCATTCCAAGAGACAACTTTTTCTGCTATTTCAGAGAAAACTGAAGTTAATGGAGGTGAAATCCATTTGACTCTACTTCTCCAAATATACTGATAAGCGCATCCATCCTTACAACTCTATCCTACCTACCTCAGAAAGGTCAATCACCTATATTGGAATATTCTAATAATTATGTTTCTCTCTCTTGAATTGTAAATCTCATCCTCTCTGCATGTTTGTAAGCATGCTCAAATTTTTCTCAATCTCTGAATCAGTGTTTCACAAAATGTCCAAGTCCTCCTGCAAGGGCAGGGGCCCCTAAGGCCCCATCGGGGGGGTCCATAAGGTCTTTCTTTTTCCAACCATGCATCTGTACGAGGCCGGACACTTCTTGCTTATTTCAACCAATATGTATTGTAACCACCTGCATGCAAAAGCAGATATGAGAATCTAGCTGTCTTTTAGTAAGCCAGACATCAAAGTGATTTGCACAAATGAAAAACACCTGGGCATGGTAGCAAACACCTGTAATCCTAGCATTTGGGAGACTGAAGCAGAAGGACTGCCTTCAGTTTAGGGCCAGCCTGGACTACATAGTGAGTTCAAAGCCAGCTTGGACTACACAGCAAGACATTGCCTCAAGAAAAAATAAGCATAAAAATGAAAATAAGTCACTTTTTTCCCTATTTTTGGCTTTGCAAAATAGTTATTTTCATGAAAGTATGCTATGTTAAAAAGTAAATAGTGTATTATTGTTTTTAGATTAATCATCTTTCAATTTCTCTATTAATATATAATGTGGTAAATACTAATAGAGAAAATCTACATAAACAAAAGCTCCTGGATGTCTTCAACAATTTTTTCATGAGTAGAAAGGTGTCCTAGAGCAGAAAGTTAGATAACTGCTATTGTAAATTCTTTTCTCAATCCTGCTTCTCAGGCTACTTCTCTCTAATTTCTTGCCTTTGCTACCAACAAAAAGTCAATCTGTTCCAACCTTCCTGTTCCTGTTTCCTCAGCTCGAGCTATCTCTTCAATCCATCAGAATCCAAGTTTTTGCTTCCCATTACTCCATTGACACTGTTCATACCAAGGTGACTGGTAACTTTATTTTTATCATATTCTTTTATGAATACATAAGTAATACATGGTCATGGTGAGATATCTAGGACATGCATATAGCAAAGCAAACAAAAAATATTTAAAAATCACCCTAGTACCATCACACACAGAAAACCACTACTAAAAATCTCTTCCTCCAGAGTTTTCAATTCACTGTGCTATAGACAATATTAAAGGGTATATACATTTTTGGTGTGTTTTTACATGTCTTAAAACAACTGTTATAGTTTAACTCTAAAATACACAACACACACACACGCACACAACACACACACACACATACATGCAATGCCCAGAATTTCAACATGGCTGAATAGAGGAGGAGCCATGTTGGAGCTAGTCAGAGAAAATTAACTAAAAACACAGATAATTGGAAGAAAGGGAGGAATACACATCCTGAAGCCAAAATCAATCTGAAACAAGAGACTTGGAGACCAAACAAAACACAGGCATAGGACTTTATAAAAGCAAATATCCAGCCCAAAGGGTGCCTGTGGGTCTCCTGCCTGCATGGAGCAGGCCTGCCATTGGGGAAGCTTCCAAAAAATTGACAGACTGAAATAGAGCAGCTAACTCAAGCCACACAGAGTAGATTTGGGACAGAAGGCTCCTCGCCTCTTTTCCCTTCCTCCAAACAGAAGACGCTGTGGTCTGGCAGCAAATTTCGCCAACATACACAGGGCAAGGAACCAGGAAGCTGCTGCTTCCTAGACAGGCCACCAGGTTTTTGTTTTTGTTTTTTCATATGTGCCATGAATGCTAACAGGAAGCTCTAGCAACACAAGCTTAGGGACCACAGCAGCAGCAATGAGGGTAGTGAGTGGATCAACACAGCCCCTCCTGCCCTGTGACCAACTCAACCTGCAGGAAAGAGGGACACACAGGAGCTCAAGCAAATTCAAGCAGCCTTGGGCTGGGAAGTCAGTACACCTCCCACCCTGTGACCAGTGGTGCAGGCAGTCTTGGGTGTGGAGGGACAAGGATTGGGCAAGGATTGGGGGGGTGTCAGCACTTCCCCCACCCTGCAACCAGCAGTGCAAACAACCTTAGGCACAGAGAGACAAGGAGTGGGAAGCCAGTATCCCCCCCACAACCTCTTAACCAGTGCGAAAGGAGCCAGGGTGTGGAACAGAGGAGGAGGCTGGAAGCTGCACAAAGTCCAGAAGGGGCCAACTATATCAGGACTGGGAGTAGCCTTGGGCTCTCAATCTGAGGGTGCCACCGCAACTAGGAAAACAACGCTGAGATAATCAGGGTAGGGAGACATGGGCAGGCCATCCAGAAAGCTTCTGGCTGAAGACACTGGCCTTAGCCCCCACATTCTAGAGGCCAAGATCAGCACTGCACCCAGCACTAACCCTACTGCAGACTTGGTGGCATTACCCAGCACAGATCTGGGCTTTGACTTGGACACTATCACAGAACTGTAGACACCAGAGAAGTTTTTTTTCTTTTTTCTCTCTTTATTAGTTTGTCTTGTTTTCCTTTTTCTGTTGACTTTTTGTGGGGTGTTTTTGGCAAGAGGGATTTGTTTAGGTTTTAACATTCACTTTCTGTTTTGTTCTGTTCATCGTGTTTCTACTGTTCCTCAACTGTCTTTCTAGACTGTTTGATATTTACTTATGAATGCACATTGTCTCATCTTTCTGGTTCACTTCGATATTCTTTTGCTTTCTCTTTCATCCTTTCTCTCTTGTCCTTTTCTCTAGTTTGCCAAAGCTTAGCTAATCATCCTTTGTCCTTCAGCCTTGCTACTACTATATTTCTCCTCAGTTATCACTGTTTTGCCCCCATCTCTTTTAAAGCTCCCACCAACAGGGTAAAAATCACTTTACCGAGGGAAACTCACTGCAAACAAGTTCTGGTTTATGTTGGATTTTGTTATATAACTAGAGATCTTGCTATAATTAGAGATAGCAAATTAAGAGTTACCACAATTTGTCAATTTCTAGGTTGTGTTTGATCATATTGTTATTGCTAATTGTACTACTTTAGCCAGGATGCCATACCTGATGTAATCGGTTATTCACCTTTGTATGACCACACTATAATTATTTGGGGTCATAATCATCACCATATCCAGTTCCAATGGACTGGGTACTGAGTCAGACAGATAGAAACTTTTCATCCCTAGTAAATTGGGAAGGTAGGACCTTGGGATAAACACACAGACCAAGAGCCAGTTACACCTTGAAGTCATCTCTGAGGAATAGACATTTCCTAAGGAAGCCTCAATACTAATGATAAAGCTATCTAACCTTAGAAACTTACAAGCATCAACACAGAAAAACAAATTTTTAAAAATAAAAAATGACAAGACACAGAAGCAAAATGTAACCCCAGATCTCCATCTCACCCAGGACAAGTTCAGGGCACAATGAGATAGAGGAAATCAGAAGCCACTCACCTGAATTTTCTGAAATAATAGAAGCATAAGTTAAAACAAGAGAGATGAATGAGGATATATAGAAGATCAGATCAGAAATAATCTCTGAGAGGGAGAGAGAGAGAGAAAGAGACAGAGAACTACCTTAATGAGGACTTCTCAGTAAGTGTAGAGTAGACATATGTAAAAACAATAAGTGAGCTTAGGAAAATGATGGAAACCATGAATGTCCAACATTGGAAAATAATGGAATCCAAGAAACAGATCCAAACAGATATCCAGGAAATTAAAAATTACACTGAAAGTCTGTAAAACTGAATGAACAAAAATGAAGACAGATATCAGACCTAGAAGACAGGAGTGAGGTTAGCAATCATGAAAAGGAAGATCTTTAAAAAATAGCAAGGAACCATGAAAAATACAAAAGCTGCAAACTGATGCAACAAACAATATAAGATTGGTCAGGATCAATGAAAAAAAGCAGGAGTCATTACAAACAACATTAAAAAACAAACAGGTTCACAGAAATAATAGCAGAAAACTTCCCAAACACAGAAAAAAATTTTATATACAGGTAAGTGAGGCATATAGAACTCCAATTAGTGATGACCAAAATAAATCTACACCAAAGCATATAATAATCAAGACTCCAGAAATTCAGCACAATAGAATATTAAAAGTTGTTAGAGCTGGGCATGGTGGTGCACACCTGTAATCCCAGCACTCAGGAGGTTGAGGCAGGAGGATTCTTGCAAGTTCAAGTCCAGCCTGGGCCACAAAGTTATCCCAAGGCTAGCTTGAATGCATAGTGAGAACCTGTCTCAAAAAGAAAAAAAAACAGCTGTTAGAGAAAAGAAACAAAACACCATAAAGGAAAGCCTATCAGAATCATAGCAGACTTCTCAATAAAACCCTCAAGTCAAGGAAAACTTGAGGTAAAGTATTTCAAGTCCTGAAAGAAAATACCTTCCAACATAGACCGATGTACCCTGCCAAACTAACTTTCAGAATCAATGAAGAAATAAAATACTTCCATGACAAAGAACTAAAGAAATTTAGGATTTCCAAAATGCTTAAATTCTAGTTTCTTAGCAACAGTTAGTCTCCTTGTCCTCGCTGCTTCCCAGGCAGCATTCTTTGTTGGTTCTGCTCTGATCTCTCTGGTCACTCCTAACTGTCTCAACTCTCTTTGTGACTCTGTTGTGGTGGTGGTAACCTGTGGCATATTACTACAGCAGGGTTTTTGTATCATTGAAAGCTCTAAAAGGTCCACCATCACTGTTCTATTATTTATAAAGCTTTAATTTCTCTATATATATATGAACCCCTAATTTCTATTTCCAACCTTTTTCTCTTGAGCTTCAGAGGCAAGTTTCTCATATTCCTCTGTTCATCTCCACCTCTCCATTTCAGATTCCTCAAACTCAACATATCAAAACTCAGTTTTTCCTAGTCCTCTTTCAATCTCCATCTTATCCAGGAATTCATTTCAGTTGATTTGCCTAAAATCTGAAACTCCAGATCCACTTCACATTTTCCTTCAACCACAATAAAAAAAAAATCCATTTTCGAACATAGCAAGTAGCATTTTCTCAGTTGTTTCTAGCATATCTCATCTCATTCTCACCAATGCTACTGCTTTTATCAGTAGTCCCTTCCTCACACCCAACTTTCTGAAAAACAAACTGTGATCAGCCTCCTCCATCTTTCTATGGCTTTTCCTTGCTTGGATATCCCTTTACTGTCTGGTTTCAACTCATCTCTCCAAGGTCTTCTCCCCCAAGTTCCACACAGGGACACATTTGAAATATACTAAAGCACATATAGTATCTAAAGTCTTGGACTGTATGGGGGAACTATATGCTCTCCATCTTTAAAGATCACACTAAAATGCCTTTACCTGGTGAAGTCTTCCATAAATCCTCTAAAAGGAATCAGTTTCAATTTCATCTCTCCTCATAGGGTTAGCATCTCTGTCATAGCTCCTATTACATACCTTATTGGCATGGTCTATGCTCATGTTTATGATGGTGTGAAGGGTTGAAGTCTTGTCTAAATCACCCTTGTATCTCTACCTCATTTACTAGACAGTTCTTGGATGGATGACCTGTGTAGCCTTCCTACTGGGTGTGCTATTCAACAAAGAGGCTACAAATCAAGTAAAGTGTGCAGAGCACACACTCCCTGTGCTCACAGTAGTAGTATTTGTGTTAGAGATCCAGGCACACCATAAACACCCAAAAAAGTAGGTAAATGGGGGATTTCCACATGATATATTAAATAAACTCATAGTAAAATCTTTCCTGAAAGTTATTTTCCATCTTATAGTTTAGACTCAGATCCTTCCATCAATGAAATACAAAGAAAACTGAATAGTTTTGACAGAGAAATAGGGCCCTTGTTTTTCCACTATTCAATTTTTTAAAACTGGCCACTTTTTGTTTTGTGACCTAAAGCAAGTTACTCAATCTCTCTGCACCTTAGTTTCCTCTACTGTGAGTTAAAGACAAATCTGACTTTATAAGATTTTTTGAACTCTAGATACTTCCTATTATGTATATTTTCCCTTTGCCCATGAATATTAATGCTTCTCTCAGAGAGATCTACTTTAAAAATAACAAGAATGCCTTTAAAAATTAATTTACAGGTGTATATTTAAATTACATGTAAGATTATAATTGAGACTTATATATAAATTTACATGTGTACATGTGTGTGAGATGGAGTATACCAACATCAACATAACAATTCTTTAGTTATTTTAGAAAATTGGTCTTATTGGCCATATTAGCATATGCAATTGATCTGCTTTAATAAAGGTCATTTTTTCAAGCTCCTTTATGAAAGAATAAATTCAATACGGAATTGAATCTAAGGGAACAGAAAACATTAATAACTAGAACATTGTCTTAAAAACAAGACTTGACTGTCAGCTAGGTTAATCCTTTGCTAAGTAATAAATCTCACCACTTCCACATACATTCACCAAAAAAAAAAAAAACCTGGTAGCATATCCTGCTCTTAAACCAAGAACACATTACCCAAAGACTAGAATCCAAATATTATTTTTTGGTCATTTAGGAAGATTGCACAAATCTCTCTATTTAATGAATGGTGCATGCAGCTGTGCTCTAAAACCTTTGGGTTATTTTTGAATTTCTGGAATCCTCTGAAGTCTATTTCAGGTTTACACCCAGAGCAGAAAATAATATAGAGCCCATCCCTGGGTCTCAACAGGCTGTGTGGCAGCCTTCTAAGTCAATTCAGTTAATTTCCTTCACCACTCTTGGTTGTCTACGGGTAATTAAGAGGTTAACATAACAAAAGTGGAGAGTGTGCGGTTGTGGTGGGAACCTGTACAAAGAGTGACCTTTGAGCCTTCCACCTGTCGCTGCTCATTCTGACCACACACCAGTTTTCTTTGTGAATCATACAAAAAAAAAAAACCAAGCTTCTGGGCCTCAGCAAAGGTGGCCAGCTGTCCTGAAAGCCTAAAATGTCCAAATGGCAAAGGGGTGGGAAACTGCAGTGTGAATTATTAACAAATATGAACTATGTAAATTATGCTGGTATATAAAGTTCTATCAGAAACAATTCAGAAATAGGATTTTAGAAGGAGTGTATTATAGTTGTCTATTGAAACTTTGCTTTTTAACAATGAGTATCAAATTTACACATGTACACACACACACACAAACACACACTTGTCCTATAGAATGAACAATTACATTTAACCAAAAGATACTCCTGGTTACAAAAACAACAACAATACAAGTTCAGGGTCAATAAATGCATTATTAACTTTAGACAAAATTCAAGTTAGCCAGGGGACAAAATATGAAAACATTTTTCTGAAATAACTTCTCTAAGTGGCATTATGACCAAAAATACAGTGAATGCTGCTGCCAAGTGCCATCCCATGGAAAGGCATATTTGCAAAAGTTTTACACTGTGTCTTCAGCCACCTTATTCACTGGATCTGGTACCGTGTAACTTCTGACTCTTCCTCAAAGTCAAAATGACCCAGAAAGGTAAATGTTTTGAAATAATTCCAGACATTGAGACAATCACCTCCGTGCAACTAAAAACATTCATGAAAAGGACTTCCAGAACTGCTTCAGAAAGTGGCAAGAGCAATGGGATAAGTGTGATCAAAATGAGGGAGTTTTTTGAGGAGAGATAAGGCCAGTGTCTTTTACTGTAATAATTTTTATTTAAATATTTACTGCATTTTTGATTATATATCAGAGCTAGCATGTAACTTTATCTGATAAAGATTAAGATTTACTAGTGGTTTACCAAGCTTTCATTTGATGTAAGCCCGAAAAAGAGTGATGCCTTAAAAATTAGCAAAAAGTGCTCCCGGGTTTGGCTTAGTTGGCTAAGGTCCCACTCTGTAAACATGAAGTGGTGAGTTCCATCCCAGAGGCAGAAAAAAAATTAGCAAAGAAATTGCCAGTCTCAAGCTCCCATTTCAGACCTCTCTCCCTCTCTCACATTTCTGGGAATCAAACCCAGGCCTTCATGTACACTAGCAAACCAATCTACCATTAAGCTATACCCCAGCCCTCATTTATTCCTTAAAGCCCTCTGAGCAAAACAATGTCCATTCACATGTGATAAAAACTGGTTGCAAAGTCTTTGCTATATCTCTCTTGATGAAGGATTTCTATGTCCCCTCCCTCTGAATCTGGAAAAGCCCTATGACCTTTTGAACAACAGAATACAGCATAAGTGACATGTCAGCTTCTTGACCCAGGCACTAAAAGTCTGGCATCTTCCATTTCCTGTTTCTGAGAACTCTCACTCTCAGGATGCTATCTCTGGAAATCCAGCCGCCATGGTAAGAGAAGCCCAAGTCACATGAAGAGATCATAGGTAGGCCCCTCAGGTGTTAGCCCCAGTTCAACTTCCAGCTGACAGCATCAACTGTCCCTATCCTATGCCAGGTCCCCAACATCTGAGTGAAGCAGCCGTTTGAAAATATGTTATCACATCCCAGCCACCCTAGTTGATGCCGCAGGAATTAGAAATGAACTACCCAGCTGAGCCCTTCCCAACTATTGATCCATAAAACTATGAGCAAAATGAAGTGACATTTTCAAGCCACTGAAGTTGTGAGTAGACAATCAGTACAACAGAACTACAAGTCATCCTTTCTCTAGCATTTACCTGTATAAATCGAGTTAGGTTTGAATTCTGCTTTGAGTTATTTTTATTTTTCTTTTTTCTTTTTCTTTTTTGAATTTTTTGAGACAAGGTCTTAGCTATATAGTTCAGGATGGCCTTAAACTCCCTGTATAGCCTAGGCTGACCTCAAATTTGCCACAATCCTCCTACCTCAGCCTCCTGAGTGCTGGGATTATAGGCATGCACCACCATGCCCAGCCTCTCTTTCTTCCTAATAACCTATTACAAGACAAAAAATGGAAACAATAAAAATTACTATTATGATATGATTGACAGTGTATCAGATATTGTTCAGAAGAAAACTACTTTGTGGATGGTGGGGTAAGGGCAGGTTAGGGAATGGTATGAATATGCAAGGACCCAGCTATGTTGGTTGCAAAGCCAGCAAACATTGGAAAGAGCCTGAACCCTCCTAAGGGTACAAGGAAAAAAGAAAATGGTGGCTATAAAGGTCAATTTGTTCTCAGTAAATTAATTGAAGTAGAAGAATCATTTCATGACCATGAAAACCAAAAGAGACAATTTAATAGAGATCCTTTTGTCCATGCTATTAAAAGTATGGATTATTTTACTTTTTTGGATTATTTTCCCATATACTAATGAAGTTTTTGCTGCAATATTGCTGCATAACAACCTAAAACTTCAGGGGTCTTTGATAAAGATTCATTTTTCATGTTCATAGCTCAGAGGATCATCTTGGGTATCTCTGCAGCTGCAAACTGGCTGGGTTTGATGTCAGGTTGCAGAGTCTAAGTATACATCATACTGATAGAGGGGAATGAAACTCCTGACCTACTATATGTCTGGTACGAGTGTTTGCTCTCTAAAATCAGAGAATAAATTTCAGGAACAATGGTAGTTAAGAGCAGAATGTATTTATTGAGAGAAAGAAAGCTTCTGTCTGAGAGAGACACAGAGGGGTCCTGAGTGGGTTGCCAAAGATTCTGTCTTTCCTAGGGACTTTTATAGAGTAAGATCATGATGTGAGATGGGTCCAAGATGGGGAAAACTTGGAACTCACAAGGCAGATGGACATGAGGGACAGAACTATGGTCAACCAGTAAGATTAATTGTTCAGGTAAAACTGACCAAGTCGGGGACAAATTGAGAGCAAGTCACATAGCAAGTCACAGAGCTTTGGGATGGTAACTCCCAACTTCCTCAAGGTGATCCATACCTATTTAGATATCAATCCCTGATGATTATACTTAGAATGTGGTTGCATTTTTTTGCCTTTTGTCTTGGGATCTGGCCCACAGTGGGAGGTGTCTGTCTCCTCCAACAGTCACAGGACATCTGGGCCTCTATTCTGGCTCTTTAGAGGGCCTAGCCCTGACTGCCTATAATATTTCTAACTAGCTCAGCTCACTCTTAACCAGTAACTACAGGACATAGGCTCTTTTTATGGCCAAAAAAAGTACAAAGGAGGAAGCCAAACCATCAGGGACATGTAAAGGACATCAGGGCATCTTATTTGCCAACATTTCATTAGCCAAAGCAAGTCCATGACCACACCAACATCATCAGTTGAAATGTGGAAGAAACTACAAAGTCACAGGGCATGGGACATGGTTATAAAATTCTGTGTTAGGAAAGGAAGGAATTTTTGCCCTATTAAAAGTTCTACAAATTTGCTAAGTGTCTATTACATCTGAAGTTACCCCGGGGCCACTAATCAACATAAAGTCACAAAGTTGCTACATGAATCACTGAGTTTAAATGTCTTAACTATATTATATTACCATTTAAAAATCAACTATAAACATACAAGATTTAACAATAAGTAACTTTTGCTTAGCATGTTAAAATTGATAATACACTGGCACATACATTATTTTCTCTGTGATTATAACAACCCTATAAAGCAGGTTCCTCTACCACTACTTACAGGTAATTGTAAATGACTTAGCCAAGATTATACTTGGAGTAGCAAGATATCCAGACTCTAACTGTGGTTTTTTTCTGCTTCCTTTACCACTGATAATTCCCAAAGATATTTCCCTTTTCTGGGACAAGCAATGTGATCTAATAGGATTTGACTTCGTTACTAAATTTTTTCTCTGCCTCCCTGACTTGGTGATATGAAAACTTATCACTTGTTCATAAACCTTCTGCACAAAACCTAGGTTAACAATGATACCAGTGGGAGGACTAGTTGAAATCTGGGATGTCTAGATGATGTGTCTATATACAAAGGAGATATAACTATTTGAATGAGTTGAGTGGTAACTAACCAATTACTAACCAGCTCAGTTAATATTTCAGCCTGATATGTAAGCAGGCTCAGGCTGAAGTGACAGGTGCTGCATTCTACCTTTGTTCTACTTTGACAAGACTTTTGTGTGATCCATATTCTCACTGGCACCTATTTACTGCACCTGTCTTACAACTGTAATAATAATAATAATAATAATAGGCCATGCATGCTATCAAGTAAAAGCAATAATGTGCACTATGCCAAGATAATGATGTTCTTTTTTAAATCAGTTCTACATCAATAAAATACAAAAGGAATCACAAGAATATTATTTTCAACATAAAGTAGTCCCAATGAGCTTCCAAGGATTCCTGACTGTTCCCTGGATTTCCACCCAAAATGGGATGGGGTATCAGGGAAAGCCAAGCTTTTCCCTTCTGTACACCTCTCCTCAATTGAACAACCAAGTCTTAGTCTCAAGTGTACCCAACTCTAATTCTAACCCTACAAAACATAACTTCCATATAACTTTGGAAAGCATCATACATCTTGCCTATTGTACATGCAATACACTGCATGACTCACAAAAGTTTGAAACCGGAAATCACCTTAGGAGCATCAACCCAACACTTTCTTCTGCACAGGAGGTGATAGAGGTCCCAAGAGATAGACACTTGCCTCCAGTTCCACAGAGATTTCTTAGCCCCTTGATTTCCCAGTTCATGAATTTTAGTCTCATTGAGCCATATAAACCAGCTGATAAGAATGACAGACAATAGGCATGGTGTGCTTAATACTCAGACACTGTCCTAAGTGCTTTGTGTCTGCTAGCCCATCTTGTGAATGAAGAGACAGAGATGTAGAAGCAATACACAAAGGCACACAGTTGCTAAGTGGTAGGCTGGAACCTGATTCTATGTTGTCTGGCACCTGTATTCTTTCCTTCTTGCTACCATGCACTGCTCCGAAACATAAAACACATCCTCATGCCAGGCATGATTCTAGATGCAAAGCACACAATGGAGAATAAGGCACAGACCC
This sequence comes from Hydrochoerus hydrochaeris, assembly GCA_004027455.1. Classification (NCBI taxonomy): domain Eukaryota; kingdom Metazoa; phylum Chordata; class Mammalia; order Rodentia; family Hydrochaeridae; genus Hydrochoerus; species Hydrochoerus hydrochaeris. The sequence continues at coordinate 20,048 of PVLA01007292.1, read as the reverse complement.
TGTTGTTAAAGGTCTTTCCTTCTTGTGGAAGATATACACCATAAACATGTAAAAATAGATATTCACTCAACAGATACTTTTCAAATATTACATTGATTTACTAGGGCTTCCATAACAAAGTACCACAAACTAGGTGGTTTAAAACAAAAGAAATGCGTTGTCTCACAGTTCTGGAAGTGCAAAATCAAGGTGTCAGCAGTAACTTGCTCCCCTTCAACTCTATAGAATCCTTCTTCAACCTTCCTAGCTTTTGGTGACGGTTGTCAATCTTTAGAATTCCTTGATTTGCATCCACACTGCTTCAGTCTCTGTTACCGTATGGCATTTTCCTCCTTTTATAAGGTCACCAGCCCCAATAGAGCTCATCTTAATCTGACTACACTAAGCCTTCATTTCTAAATAAGGTCACATTTATAGCCACTAGAAATTAGGACTTCAACATATCTTCTGAGGGGACACAACTCAACCCATACATATCTACTATGTGGCAGGCACTGTTCTAGGTATTATGAATACTGCAATAAGTTAAATAGATAAAAATCTCTACCCTGTACCAATACATCCATATATTCTGGATATAAATAGGAAGACATAAATAGGATAAATAAGTAAATGTTCTAGAATGTAAAAAAGGAACCAATCAGTGCAAAACCACTGACTGCGGCCAGTGGCTCGATCAACAAACAGCAAAGAAACCAGTGTTATATGAGATAAAATAGGTGAGATGAAGCCAGCAAGAGGTGCAGTCAGAAAGGCCTCCAAGGGCCAGATCATGAGGACCTTACAGGTCACTGACAAATACTTTGGCTTTCAGGCTAAGAGTAATGGAAACACATACGATCTGACTTCTGTGTTTAAAGAATTCCTCTGGCTGATGTGTTGAGAAAAGATCACCAAGGGTAGAAGAAGCTATTATCACCATCCTAGGGACAGATGGTACTTCAGAGCAGGAAGTTAAGAGTGGAAGGGTAAGAAGCAGATAAATTCTGGATATACTGTATCCTGGATGTAGATTCCAGGCATCTAAAAATACAATAAAGAAAGTAAAAATGGAGGAATAAGAAACAGAGGACTGAGAGGCTGCTTCTTTACATTAAGTACTTAGGGGAGGCCTTCCAAAGAGGTCAGACCAGAGCTCAGCAATGAGAAAGGGGAAGCAATGAAAAGCTACAGGGGAAAACCATTCCAACAAAGGAATAGTCCCAAGGTGGGAACGATTTTGGAGTATCAGAGAGACCAAAAACATAAAGGCAAAGTAAAGGGACACAGTGAACAAGAGAAAAAGTACTTGAAATAAAACCAGAGAGGCAGGGAGAGCCATAGTGAGCTACTGAGAATGTGCTGTAATTGCAATGGGAGTCAATAGCCAGGACTAAGGGTAGGGAAATCACATGATGTGATGAGCCCTTTAAAAAGCCGGGTTCTTCAAATTCAAAGCGATAAAAAGTACAGCAGAGTTTATCAGGATCTGGGAGGAGGGGCCACCAAGGAGTTAGTATTTGATGTTATAGAGTTTGACCTTTACAAAATGGGAAAATTCTAAAGACAGATGGTGGAGGTGGTTGTGCAACAATGTGAATGCACTTAATGTTACTGAGCTGTACACTTAAAATGGCTAAAGGGTCAGTTTTATATTATGTATATTTACCAGAATAAAAATATTTGACATAATTTTTTAAAGTAAATAAAAGATCATTGTGAGTGATGGGTAGAATATGAACTGTAGGGAGACGAAAGGAAGCAGCAGACAGAAACAATGGCTGCTGAATTCTGTGTATGTATGGTCTGTTGCTTCTTTCCCCTCTCCACATTATCATATTTGGATACAATTTTACAAAGGACTATCTGCCCTTTCCAGATGTTCCAATAAAAATTTTAAAATGTCCAAGTGCCAAAGTCTTAAGAAGTTAGGAAGCAGTCGCCTAATTCTGCCTACAACTGATCAACATGAGAACAGTGTCAAATTCCCAAGGCTTTAGAGAAAGAGAGCCCACAGCTGCCTTCAGGACCCCACTTAGGGTTTACTAGCCTCTGCTGTGTGGAAACACATTCATTGTGTCTTAAATCCCTCTGATTACACTTGAAGTCCATGTCCTCTCATTCTGGTCTCCTTGAGTTGAAGGACAGCTGGTTTCCATCTTCTGCAAAATGAGGCACTCTATACTTGGAGATTTCTGTTAAGTCCTCTTTTTCAGGCTAAACAGACTCAATTCATTTAAGCATATCTTCTGTAAAATCTCTCTCTAAATGCTGCAGGAGCTGCAGCAAGGAGCTCCCTGCTCTCGATTAAATTGTTCAGAACTGGACACAGTCCTCTCTGAAGGATAGGAAGAACAAAATAATACAAGGCTAAAGGAAATTTAATTAGAAGAAATTATGGAGAGCTAGCACTAATGTCAATTTTTACAGTTTCATTAACACCATTAACAGTTATGTTCTAAGCTAACACCTTTTAAGTTAATTAACAAATACACAGTAGTTATCAATTTTAGATGATCATACATAATTGCACCAAACAAGTCACCAAATACTGTTTATCTTCCAGAGCCAACAAAATATGGGGAAGCAGAGCAAATAATAAATGCCACTAACTTCACCTGTGAAACAAGGGCTAAACATTCCAATTCAGTGATAAATGAAAAATCCACCTATTCAACAATGATCAAATTACAAAGAGCACTGGCAATTAGCCCTAAATTTCTAAATTTGAGTGAATTCATATGACAGAGAATGTGTAATGTCCCATCAATAATTCTTCATAAAGCATACAATTGCAACAGCATTGAAATTTCTACATGTTATTGCCATTTTATGAAGAAAAATATCCTCAGGCTGCATATTCATTGATTTTCTAAATTTGCAATCTTTTTTTCCTGCAATGGATATGATGCATATATGATAATAGAGCAGCAGTTCAGAAACTTATTGATTTGCACGCAAATAATGGGAGAACTCCAAAGAGCTTTTGTTCATATGGGTATACCTACTGATATTTGTCATGTTATAAATGCAAACTTAAATATTTTTATTCATTCAATTAAGGGTAGTAATAGACCCATTACATACTAATATAAATAATGTGATGAATGAGACATAGCTATATTTTACAACACAAAATATAGAGTAGCATAATTTTTATTTTTTGCAAATTTTTTAATGTTTAGTTTAAGATAACTGCTTCAAACATCTGCTTTTGCATTTAATCCATTGCAGTATCACATATTATGAAGTCCATGGAAGTCTCTACACTAAAAGAGAATTTATAAATAAATTTCTCAATATTAATATAAAATATTTTATGCTATATAACCTCACAAAAGTTCTTCTGACTTCCTAAGGTCCCTAGATTATACCTACGTAACCACTGTTAGTAGAGATTGGAGGGACTGAAATTATTTCTAGAGATTATTAAGGATAGAGCTTATAGGTTCTTGGAATCATGTAGGTCAAGTGCAAACCAAACTATACCTCTCTGTGAAATAGCTTATGCTTTGGGGATGTTGGGGTGGGATATGGTCTTGCTATGCATTCCAGGCTAGTGTAGAACATACTGTGTAGCCCAGGCTGGCCTCAAACTCACAATGATCCTCCTGCTCAGCCTCCCAAGTGCTAAATTATAGGCATGTAAAACCGTATCAGTTTAAAATATATTGCATTTTAAATGATGCTGATCACATGAGATCCAGAAGCAATAGAGCTTATCAAGAAGGCCCAGGACCACCAAGTACTATTAAAGCATTATATTTATTTCACTTAAGTGTTACTTTTCAGTGGATCAAAGAGAAAGTATCTTTAACCCGTAAGACATACAACCTGACTCTGAAATTCACTTTAGATACTTATATTTTCTATACTGTTTTTCTCCTTCTTTGTTTCTAGAAGCCTAAACATAAATGGTCTTAACTGTTATACAAGGCAGGGAAGGCTCCAATTCAGGCAGACCATTTAGAGATTTTATTTAGTCCCAGGGAAATTCAAATAACTTGATCTTTTCTGGACCTGAAACTAAAATCCCATCTTCTTAGAGAAAGCTAAAAATGTTAATCATAGTATCTAAATCTATCAACAAACCATGGATGTCCAACATTTTGGCTTGCCTGGGTCACACTGAGTGAAGAGAAATTGCCTTGAGCCACATATAAAATATATAATATCGTTAATGTTTACAAGTAACAAAATGTTAATTTTATATTTTTATTATAACATGGGGAGTATACGAAGGATTGAACTCATGACCTCACTCTTACCAGGCAGGCACTTACATCACTGAGCTAAATTCCCAGCTTTTATAACATTTTTTTTAAAAAATAGAGCAACATAAACATAAAACTAGTGAACTATTTGACCTTGTTTTACTCACCATGACACACAAGCACATGTGCTATCTGGGACTCATGGGTTTTTATTCAGCTAATTGTGTGTGGCAAGCACAGGAGGCAGAGTTAGCACTGTATTGTGGCTTTCCATACAGTGTTCCATTGTCACCTACACAATCCACAATGGAGTGCTGCACATTTGTGTCACGAAAAATAACACTAATGATCACATAATATTGTCGAAAGTTTATAATCCTGTAGGGCCACAGTGCTATCTGTCCAGGGCTGCATGTGGCCCACAGGTTAAACAAGCCTACTATAGCATGCCATTCACCCATAAGCCCCAGATGTAAATAATTATTCCAAGATTCATGCTTTAGTTAAGGTTCTGTTTGAGGAAATGGAGATATACATTAGGAAAAATATGTGCTCCTGGGGTATCTTTCCAAAAAGATTTTTAAAAAGAAAAAAATCATTAATCCCACTTCTAGTCAAAACAAAATGTAGGTATATGGTATTTGGGAAATATTTATTCATGGCTGATTGTACACAAAAAATGTCAAACAAAAAACAGCTTAATTGACCCAATCCAGGAACTGAATCTTTGTGAACAAAGCCATATTCTTTTAAGAGGATAGCAGAGCAATTTCCACAAAGTTGAATGGGAATATATGCTTATGTATGTATCTTTCAACCTGTGTAAGTGGAAGGAGAATACTGGTTGCCTATATCTTATAGTGGAACATGTATTATAACCAAATGCAGTTTATAAATACAAAAGCAACAAATAGGGGTTTTTTTCTTAAATAAAAGGAGCCCTAGGGCTTCGCCTTTGGATAAGATATAACTGGGGACATTTTTTACATTCAGTAAAATACTCAAATAGCAAGTGTCAAGGTATTGTATATCCACCCAGTTGGTAAAATAAGTCAGTTAATTTGGCAGGTAAGTATTAAGTAATCATGCTGTCGGAATCGGGTGAGTATCAAAGGGAGAAAGACAAAGACTGAACAAAAGAGGAAAAATAAAATAAGTAGCAGATTATCAAATAAGTAAATAAAAATGAGAACTTCGCCATGCTCTATTGTATCCCTCATAAACCAGCTCAACCCTGCAGATCTTTCTCTGCCTGCTTGGAAATCAGGAAAGCAATGTGGGTGTGAGGAAACTATGGCCTGCCTACTTGTGAACTGTGCTGTTAAGAGGTGTTTTTGAAGGCTTGTGCAGAGAAAGACCTGGTCCCTTTAAGAATTAAAAGCTGGTCACTGGCAAGTACTGAGCTGCAGAAAGGCAAAGTGGCTTGGTTCTCCATACATTAGCTTTTCCCCTGAAAGAGAGAGCAGAATTAGAAACGTAGCTGCCAGGAAAAGTCTGAATAGAGACCACTTAAGCAGATTTTTATTCAGGCCCAGGGAAACTGACATAACTTGGTCTTTTATCACTTCTGAAAACAGAAAATGTATGAGTAAGTGCATTGAAACCTTCCCCCACTCTATGAGGCAAGGATGAAGCCTTATTTATCTATGAAATACCAGCATTTTTCACAAGACTGGACACATAATAGGCCTTCAATATATGTTTGCGTTAACAAAAGACAAGAGAATGTCTTTAGACATGATCCTAAATTGTTCCTTTTTTTCAGCCAAAAACAGGATTTCAGGCCTTTTCTGAGAGTGAAACCCATTCCTTTTCATAAAAGAAGACTAGAAAGTCACAGTAGAATTATACAGTAGAACCGGATTGTGAAGATTAACATATGACAAATCCTTTATTTACTTAATAAGGAAACTCAGACCTAAAGAAGTTAACAGATCAGCCTTAGTATTGTGCCCTGCTTTTCTCTTGTCACTTAGACAACATACCTGACACCCACAAATTAAGGGAGAAAAGGTTTATTTAGTTCACAGTTTGTAGATGTTTCAGTCCATAATCAACTGGCCCCAAGGCAGAGTGGCATGGTATACAGGCATCACAAAGGAGAAACAGTTCATAGCAGGCAGAAGGTAGCAAAGCAACAAGAGATAAAAACTGCTCTTTCCCTTATATCTTATCAAAGCTACTTATGGTAGGTAGCACTCACATCCTTAATTCTAGTGTCCTTTATCCTAGTATTGCACCATAAATCAATTCCAGCATCACACACTCTAGTCCAGCCACCTCTGAAAAAGCCGCATCTATGACTGCGTAAGGCTATGCAGTCACATGCATGAGGGGACATCTAGACACAAGCTATAACACATGGCCTAACTGGTTAATAACAGAGTCAAGCACGACTCTGGTTAATAGCAGAGTCAAGAATTCAGGCTTTCTACCTTCCCATGAAGCATCAATTAGAGCTAAGGTAATCAACCTGGATCCATGGACTATCTTTAAGAAGTACAAAACTCCTCCCCATAATGCATATGTAAAATCTATGTGCACAGTATTTATAGGGAAGAGTCCAAAGATCTCATTTGGGGTGTGTGTGTGTGTGTGTGTGTGTGTGTGTGTTGAGGATCAAACCCAGGGCCTTCACACCAAGCTACATCTCCAGCCCATCCCTTTCAAGATAGGGTCTTGCTAAGTCTCTAAACTGCCCAGGCTAGGATAGGCTCAAACTTGTGATTCTCTAGCCTCAACCTCCCAGAGTGCTGGGATTACAGACCTGTGCCATTGCATCATTAAGACCAGCTTGTTGGAGAACCAGCAGCCCCAGAGGTCTGACCTTGGAGGGACTCAAGGCGCAGCACAGAAAGACAATTTGCCTGCCCTCTCAATAAGCCGCCATGCCTGAGCTGGGAGGAGAACCAGTAGCTCCAGGGCTCCGAACACGAAGGGACTCAGGGTGCAGCACACAAAGGCAGTATGAAAAAAACAAAAACAATAACAACAGCAACAAAAAGGCAGTCTGCCCACCCTCCCAGTAGGGGCCCCTGGCCTGAGCTCAGAGGAGAACCAGCAGCCCCAGAGCTCCGACCATGGAGGGACTCAAGGCACAGCACAGAAAGGCAATTTGCCTGCCCTATCTGTAAGCACCTCTGACAGGATGCAGGAGAAGAATCACTCAGCTGCTCCCATGAGCCTACTGGCAAGCAGGCTAAGAATCAACCTACCACCACCACCACCCACACCCCCTGGTAGCAAGTGAGCCAGAGATCTAGACATCTCTTGAGAGGTTGACCATATGCAATATAGTAAATAGGGGGGATTTCCTTCTGTCATCTCTTTGAAGGCAAATATTGTTATCACTGTTTTGCTTTGTTCTGATTAATGATATTGTGCTATTCAATGTTCTGTTTTGATAAGTTCTAGAATGTCCTATATTTCCTTTGATTTTGCTATACCTTATTGAAAGAACAACTGTTGTGAAGATAATGGGATATACTATGGTACCTATTACTGTTATGCCAGTAACCTGTTGAGGGTTTCTGTATGAATTTCACTACACTATCTCAGTTGGCTTTGTTCCATCTTGTTCTGTTGTATTTTACTAATAATAAAAAATTAAAATAAAAATAAAAAGTGAATAACAACAAAACTGATCAGTAAGGCACTGAGCAAGCTGAAACACGATATAACTAAACAGATAATGGACTTGAAAAGCAAAAGGAGGAAAAGAAAGTGCTCTAAAGGATATAACTGCATGTATGTTTAAGTGTGTAAGATTGATGACCATGTTGCTGGGTTTTTGTTGGATCGTTGAATGGAACTGTTCACAGCCTCACTATTTGAATGTCTACCTTATATCCTTTAATTTTGTAACTTGAACAACTATATCTAGAAGACAATATGTAATTTATCAACTAGTGATTTCTTACTGTTTACTTTTTTTCCTTTTCTTTGAAATTCTGTATTGTTTCTGTTTTGCTTTTTTTCTCTTTAAATAAAATTTTTTTAAAAGACCAGCTTGTTGAGTTGTGCTGCTATAAATATCAGTGTATATGTATCACTAATGTGATGTCTTTAACTCTTTGGGAAGCCATACCCAGAAGAGGGTATGGCTGGGTCGACTGGAATTTTATTTTTATTTTTAATTTTTGGCACCGGGGATCAAACTCATGACCTTACACTTGCCAGGCAGGTGCTTATGTGGAGTTTTTATTTTAATTTTTAAAGGAATCTCCAAACTGATTTATATAGTGTTTGTACTAGTTTACATTCTGATATGTTTTATATCTGGATCCCCACACCTACAAGCCTCATGTGCTTAAAGGTGGGTTTTTTGAAAAGTGCTTGAATTATGGAGGTGTTATAACTAAGTGTGATAATGGCTAAATCATAGAAATGGCCTACATGCCCATCAATAGATGAATGGGTACAGAAAATGTGGTATAAAAACACAGTGTAGTACTAATACAGTCATAAATAAAATTAAATTTAGGTCACTTGTACAAAAATAGATATACCTTAAGACCATAATGTTAAATGAAATATATCAGATACAAAAACTTAAATGTTTTGTGTGATTTCTCTTAAATAAGAAACCCAAAGTAAAAACTTAAAGAGTAAAATGAAAGATGATAAAAAGAGGGAGATAGACTTTGTGGAGATGAGTGGGATCTGGGGATGAGAGGGTCAGGACAGAGGGGAGAAAAGGGGAAGTCAAAGGGATCAAATGTGATATGTATATGTACCAATTCTCCATGAAAATGTATTTATTATGTATCACAAACATAACTAATAAAAAACAAGAGCTTATAAAGAGTAAAAAAATTGGTCTCGTTAAAAAACCAGAATGCAAATATATTCTCTTACGGTATATTAAACACAGAAGCCCAAGGCTGCAGTAGTGGCTTATCTAGAGTATCTCTCAATCTTCCCTGCCATCCCTACACTACCCAATCAACATGATGTTCTAAAACCTACAAAACAGAGAGGTATGATGGAAACAAATATCAAAGTATCTCAAAAATCCTTTGGAATAAGGGACAATAAAGAATGTATGGGAACATTGTGATTAAGAGCACAGGCTTTGGGGTTGGACAGGACTAAGTCTCACCCCAGATCTAAAATAAAGCAGTTCAAGCAAGTCACTAAAATTTTCTCACCTAAGTCTTCACAACAATGAAACAGAGGAGAGCTGGGAAGATGGCAGATCAATAAGCAGCAAAGTAAAAAGCCTTTCTGAGGGAAACAGTTCAGATGCTGGAATATAGCATCCTGGAGAAAACCAGACAGAAGGCGATGGATCCTCTCGACCCAGGGAGAAACTAAAGTGAAAAAAAAAAGAAAGAAAAGAAAAGAAAAAACGTGGACAGAAGGCTGTAGCTAGATGTGCTCTCACTGGAGACAGTCCCATTGTATGCAAAATGCCACTGGAATCTGAAGACGCATGGTCATGGGGGTTGGCAAGCCTGAGGTCCTCAGTGGGAGGACATGGTCACAGAGAGGAGCAGCAGACTGGAGAACTGCACCAGCTCGCTGTGAGTATGGGGAATTCAATCCTCCTACAGGAGTGGGCAATTGGCCAGGTGACATTTTGGAGTCAGGCAGGATAAGCCCAGAACCAGAACTGCAGCTGGCTTCATTCAGCCACTCCTACAGAGCAGATTGCTGAGAAATGCTTGGACTGAGTCCCCTGGGTGCAATCCAATAGCCAAGACTGAGGTTTCCCTGAAGCTATCTCTAACCAGCCATGACCACGCAGCATACATTAACATGGTTGACCAGATCAGATGGGAGGAGCCAGCCTGCCTCACCCCTGCTTGTACTCCAGTGGTCACCATCAAACTGGGGAGGGCAGCAATCTCTAGTCAGCATGCTTCAGAGGAATTGTAACCAATAAAGGAAGTGCCGGGGACCCCTGCTATCCACTTGTCTGGAAGAAATCAGAAACACGACAAGAGGGAAAAACAAACGGAAGACCCCAGCCTCCAACCCAAACAGTACTGGCCCAGGAGAGGTAAACACAGAAGATATTGCGGGTTGCACACCTGAAGCTTCTGAAGAAACAGCATCCAACATAAAGAAATATCTTCATGAAATTATAAAAGAACTTAAAACAGAAATACTAATACAAGTAAAGGAAGATATAAGAAAAATAATAAAAGAAATTTAAGCACCTCTCAAGAAGACACAGATGGAAGAATGGAGGAGCATAGAAAAATGAGGAAAACCTTTGATGAAGAATATAAAAAATCTAGAATATATAAAACAGAGTCAAAGAGATTACTAGAAAATTAAAAGCTGCATTGAAAGCTGGCAAAACTGCTTGAAACAAAAGATAGACTATCAAAATTTTAAGACAGGTTTGCAACTTGTGATTGGAAAGAAAGGAAAGGTCTCTTAAAAATAACAAGGAACCAGGAAGTAACAATACAAAGGCTAGAAGATGACAAGAGGATCTATAACTTAAGAAAAAAAAAATGTCAGTGAAGAAGCAGGGGTGAATGAAATATAAAGCCTATTTACAGAAATAAGTAAAGAAAACTTCCCAAGCATAGGAAAAGGAAATGATATTCAGATATATGAGGCATACAGAATTCCAGCCAGCTACAACCAAAATGGGTCTACAGCCAGACATATAATAATCAAGATCCCAGAAATTCAACACAAGAACAGAATATTAAAAGCCATCAGAGAAAAGAACCAGATCACCTATAAAGGAAAACCCATCAGAATCACAACAGACTTCTCGACACAAACCATCAAATCAAGAAGAGCTTGGACTGAAGTATTCCAAGCCCTGAAAGAAAATAACTTCCAAGCCAGATTGATGTACCCTGCAAAATTGTCTCTCAAAATTAATGGAGAAACAAGATGTTTCCATGACAAAGAGAAACTGGGGGAGTTCATGACACCAATTCAAAAAATTGAAGGACATTCTAGAGAGAGAGAATACCTGCAAAAGATAGTGAAGGACATTCTAGAGAGAGAAAAAAAGACCATGGGTTCAGGAACAGTGGCATAGGGGGCTCACTGAATGGAACAGACATTGTTACGAAGGGGAAAAGTAGACAGACAACAACAGAAAAATAGCATGGCAGAGATGAGGCAGAGAAGGTTGGCCATAATTGCTAACATGGATGATCTCGATACACTAACAAAAAGAAACACAGGCAGAGTGGTTCAGGAGATAGGGTCCATCAAGATGCTCTGTATAAGAAATATAATTAACCTGAAAGAGGTTTTATAGACTGAAAGTCAAAGGTGAGAAAATAATGCTCTATGTGACAGGGAACCAGAAAAAAGTGGGAGTAGCTTGCCCTTCAGCTGCACATTGGTTGGAAAGACCTAACACTTTTATGCAATGGAGAACTACTTAGCTACAAGGAAGGAAAATCTTGAGGCTCTTGTACATAAATGGATACAACCTGATATCAAACTCAGGGGTAAAAGTGGTTTCAGAACCACTTACTTAGGTAAATAGCAGGTTGCCTCCCTAATCTAAAAACTAAAGGAGTTAGTGGGATACAAAATGTACAATGCACCCTGTGAAAGTGAAAGGGGAGGAATTTTCTAAAAAGGGAAGGCAAAGGACATTGTTAATCTTGTATCATGATTTGAAACCCATATTGTTTTCATCACTCTGCTTAGTTTGGTTATATTCTGTTCCAGTTTGTATGTTTGTATTAGATTTGATGGCATGGATTCCAAAGATAGCAGGATATACTATGGTAACCATTTTTAATTTCCTATTAACTTAATCTGAAGCCCTATATTGCTTTCACTGTCTTGTTTTGACTGATTTTATTTGAATCTGTTTTGTTTGATCACTGTCTTGTCTTGACTGATTTTATTCAAATCTGTTGTTTAATAGTATCAAATCTGAGAGTATAGGCAACTACTCTGAAAACAGTAAGATTCACTAGGATACCCATTCTGGTTTGACTACTAACTTCTTTTGAAGTCCTATAATGTCTCCAATGTTTTGTTTTTATTGATTTTGTTCTGTACTGCTATATTCAATTTTATTGTGCCTCATGATATGGGCAATTCTATTGAAGATAACAAGAGACATCATGGTAACCATTGTAGTTCACCTTGCATTTTGGTTTTAACTCATGTACTATGTCCATCCTTTTGTTTTGACTGACCTCATTTTGTTTTTTCTCATTTGGTTTTATTCTCTTTGAAATAAAAATAAAATAAAAACCAATGAAACAGAAATTACAATAACAGCATTACTGCAGAGATTAAATAAGACAAAGAATGTAAAGTACTTAGCATAATCCTTGCCACATATATTAATAATTTTATGTCCCTGGGATAAAATATGTAATACTCACAAATCAAAAGAAGAAAGGTTTGTTTTGGCTCACAGTTTCAGGGAGTTCATTCCAAGGCTAGCTGGCTCCAAGGCAGAAATTTTGTAACAGAACTGCACAGAGAAGACATCTGTTTACCACATGGTGGCCCAGGAAGCAAGAGCAAAGGGAGAATCAAGGGACAAGAATTCACCCTTTCAGGTCACACGCACCCCAGTGACATACCTCTTCCAGCCAGGCACCATGTTCAACCAGCAGAGTCAGATCTGAACTCATCAATGGATTAATCCATGGTTAAGTATAGCACTCCCATGACCAATTACCTTCTCCAAACCCCATCTCTATACATGAGACATTTTTGTTTGCTTTTGTTTTTTTTTAAGACAAGATCTTGTTACGCAGTTCAGGCTGGTCCTGAACTCACTATGTAGCCCAGGCGGACCTTGAACCCAGCATTTCTCCTTCCTCAGCCTCCTGAGTGCTGGACTTACAGGCATGTGTCACAACACTCATGAAACTTTTAAGGGATAGTTTAGATCTAAACCATAGAAGCACATTTTTATTAGTACACATTTGCAGTACATCATGAATACATTCATTGTGGGGAGTACATACATGTACACATTACAATTCTTTTTTAAACACAATCTTACTATGCAGTTCAGGTTGGTCTTGAGCTCACTTTGTAGCCCAGGCTGGTCTTGAACTTGCAATGATTCTCCTATCTCCACCTCCTGAATGCTAGGATTATAGATGTGCATCACCACGCCTGGCTCTACAATTCATTTTATGCGCCTTTCCCTCTCCTCCCTCTCACCTTTTTCCATCTTTTGGTACCCTTTCCATTTACAAAAGATCTATCTCCTTGTTTCCTATTATCTGTCTTTTATCTTGCTCTTTAATTTATTTATATGTTGGGTTTCTCATATAGGAGAAACCATGTGATATTTAACTGTCCATGTCTGACTTATTTCACTTAACATTATGGTCTAAAGATGCATTCATTTTCCTACAAATGACTCAAGACTATCCTTTTTATAACATAGTACTCCATTGCATATAAATATCATAGTTTCTTTGTCCATCTATTTGTTCATAGGCATAAAAGCTACTACCCAGATTTAGTTCTTCTGAGTTGTACTATAAACATGAGTATGTATGTATCACTGTAATATGATGCCTTTAAGTTTTTCAGGGGAAATGCTGGGTGAAAGAGCACTTGTATTTTTAGTTTTTAAAAGAATCTTTATACTGATTTCCATAGTGGTTATACTAGTTTACATTTCTACCAACAATGTGAAGAGGTTTCTTTTTCTCTTCAGCCTCTTCAGTATGTTACTCTTGTTTGATTTGTTGGTGACAGCCATTCTTTCTGGAAATGGAATCTCAACATTCTTTTAATTTTCATATCTCTAACAGCCAGAGATGTTGACTTTTCCATGTATTTATTGGCCATTTGTAGTTCTTCATAATAGAAACACTGAGAAGCATCTTTTAATTTCATTTACACATTTTTTGATTTTTTTATTGGGGGGTAATTTTTTTAGTTCATCATATATTCTAGATATTATTCCTTGGTCTGAGAAGTAGTCAGAAAAAAAATTTCCCATTCTGTAAGCCGTTTTATTCTCTTGGTTTTTTTCTTTACTGTATAGAAGTTTCAATTTGAAATAACCCCATTGTTGGTTATTGATATTTCTTGCTCAAGTGGGGTTCTGTACAGAAAATCCCTACCTATGCCTGCATCTTCAAGAGTTTTACTTATTTTATCTTCCAGCAGACTGTTTCTAAGATTTAGATCTTTAGCCCTTTTTGATTTTAGTTTAGTACATGGTGAGAGAGATCAGTCTAGATTCAGTATTCTGCATGTAGATAGCCAGATTTCCAGTACCATTTGCTAAACAGGCCATCTTTTCTCCAGCATATTTTTGGCTCCTTTGTCAAAGATCAGATGGCTTAATATGTCTGAGGTTTGTACTGCATCCTCTATTCTATTCCACTGATCCACATGTCTGTTTTGTGCCAGTTCCATACTGTTTTTTATCACTGTAGCTCTGTAATATAATTTAAAATTCAGGATTATGATGCTTTCTGTTTTATTTTTATTACCCAGGATTGCTTTTGCTATCTGGGGTCTTTTCTGGTTCCATCTGAATTTTAGAATTGTTTTCTCTAGCTTTGTGTAAAATACTATTGATCTTTGGATTGGAACAGCATTAAATCTATATATCAGTGTTAGAAGAATGGCCATTTTGACAACGTTGGTTCTGTCTATCTAGGAACAGGGGATGTCTTTCCATTTTCTTTTTATTTAATTTTAAAGAGAATAAAACCAAACAAAGTAAAACAGAATAAAACCAATCAAAACAAAACAATGAAAGTGATACAGAACCCCAAAATAGGACAATAGGAAATCAATAATAGCCACCATAATGCCCTTTCTCATCTTCAAAACTGCTGCCCATACCATCATATGTGACAAAATTAAATAAAACAGAAAAGAATAAAACAAATCAAAACAGAACATTGAATAAAACAAAATAAAATGGAACAGAATAAAACAGCAAGAACAATATTGGATTTCAAAGAGAACACAGAAGGAAATCCTCTATATTTGCTGTATGGCATATTGTTACCCTCTCAATAGATGCTCAGACCACTGGGTCTAGACGTGCAAAATCAATCAAACAATACAAGCATTAAGTTGTTCCTGTACCTCAGTTACTAACAACCAACATCATTCTTCCAAATCAGCCAGCAGCTTACATTGGGCAGGGGTGGTTTCTTGTCTCCTAGCCCACACAACATTTGGCTCATGGGAAGGGCAAACTGGTCTCTCACTTCTCCTCCTGGTACCCACTTGTTCACAGGAAGGGCAAATTGGCCTCTGGTTTCCCTCCCAGGACCTACATGTCTTCCTTTCCATTTTCTGATGTCCTCTTCGATTTCCCTTTTTAGAGTACTATAGTTTTCATTATATAGGTCATTCACTCCCTCTGTTCTGTTAATTCTTAAGTAATTTTCATTAAAGCTATTGTGAATGGTATTGTTTCCCTCATTCTTTCTTGGTGGGTTCATTACTGGTGTACAGAAATGCTATTGATTTTTGTATGATTTTTGTATCCTGCAACCTCATTAAATTTGTTTATTAGTTCTACAGTTTCTTGGTGGAATTTTTTGGCTCTTCTATATAAAGGATCATGTCATCTGCAAGTAATGATAATCTGACTTCTTCCTTTCCTTTATGTGTCTCTTATTTCTCTCTTGCCTGATTGCTCTGGTAAACAGTATGCATTAAGTGTTCATATTATGTTATTTCTTTACTGGTATGTGTTTGTAGTATGTTCCAATTACATTAATCACAGGGAATTGTACATGTACATGATATTTCTCAATTCTTTTAACACACTTCCATCCTACCCTCCCCCTACCTGTACCTCTTGGTCCACTCTTGTATTTTAATGTATGTTTGTAGTACATGATCATTATATCCCTTATAGAAAATTGATGCATTACACAGCATTTCACAGCTCCCCTCCCCTTTTTTTAATCCTTCCCTCCCTTTCCATTCCCCTCCCTCCATCCTTCAATTCCCTTTCTGTATGCCAAAGGACATGTCACTATTTTCTATTAAAGCTAAGAATATAGACTGAATTCCAGCAGAAAATCTAATGAGATTCTATCATTTATTTTGCATAAAATAATGGTCCCCAATCTAATTCTGTGGATTTTCAAGGATATTGAGGCATGTTTTACCTTTGTTTTCAAGTACATACAAGCACACACATGTGTTGCAACACACCCACACTGTTGCAACCATTATGAAGGGCAATCTGGCAGAATTTAATCAGAGTATTTTTTATCCAGCAATGTCACTTCTGGGAATTTATCAAGAGAAATTCACATACAACACAAAAAGGGATATTTAAAAGGAATGCTATTTATGATAAAGGAATCTGGAGCAACCTACGTACTGTATCTATTCTTGGGGGGAAATAGAAAAGTGAGATATCATGCAACAGCACAAAACCACAAAGTAGACAGACATACAGTGTTGTTATAGCTTGTGTCTAGATGTCCTCACAAAGCCTTATGAAATCATAGGTGGGGTTTTACAGAGGTGACTGGATCTAGAGTATGTGACTGATTCATGGTACAATGCTAGGATTAAGGGTGGGTGATTACTAAATCAGTCCACTGGTTGGTTTGGCACCGCCCCAATTCCAGTAACTTATACAGAATATTAAAAAGGCAGGAAAAAAACTTCTAAGGTTCCTTGCTTACTTTTGCTGTCTTTTGCCTGCAATGAACTGTCTCACCTCTCTGCTATCACCCTGCCTTGGAGCCAGCCATCTATGGACTGAAACCTCTACAAATTTTAAGTCAAATAAATTTTCCCTCCTTTAACTTTGGGTATCGAGTGTTTTTGTCTCAGCAATGAAAAAAGACACACAGCATGGATAGATGTTTAAAATGTACTCTGAGTAAAACAAAATTAAGAAACAGAATTGGTTCTTTAGAAAAATATTATTATAAAAAAATTTTTGGTGGTGCTAGGGAACTGAACCCGGAGCAAGTGCTTTGCTACAGTAAGGTCCCTTTCATGAGAACATTCATAAGTCAGATTCATTTGTAAGTCCAATAAAGTAAGTCTTACACACCTTTGACATAAATATACAATACATATTGCTTTTTGCTTCCTAGCAGCCCCCTTCCCATCACCACTGCTTTTCCTTTTTCTTCCAGATATCCTGGGCTCTTACTGAGCACTGTCCTATTGTATACTCTCGCACTGTACAGAAGGCCACAGGAGCACAGCTGTGACAAGGTCCGGCAAACACATGAGCTACCTCTGCTATTTGTTCACATCTATGAATGTTCATAACATGAAGTTTATTTGTATCTGTGAAAGTTCACAACTTGAATGTTTGTATGTCAAGGACTTACTGAACTGAAATATACCTCCAGCCCCCATTTATGTAAATATTTAATACATGTCCAAAAGCTATCCTTATATATTCAAGGACACACACAAATTTGAATATACATATTAGACACATTGGAATTGTTGCCAGGAGAAGGAAGAGTAAGGAGTGAGTGATGATGAAGGGCAAGGAGGGGAAGAAGGAAGAAAAGATTGAAGGGAGGGTCTAATGCGTTTCAGTGGTTATTGTAGGTTTTGCATTGGGAAGCACAGCTCAACCTCCCAGTGAAATAAACAAACAGCATCTCCAGATGGTAGCCAATAATATTTGCTTGGTACAAACTTAGGAGCCATTTCAAACCTTCAGTATTTGTGAGTTACCAGAGTATGTTCTCTTTTCAAATAACTGGACTATTTTTAATTCATATTGCTCATTTGACTAAATCCAAATTCCTCTTGTACTGTAATCATTACAACAACCTGGAAAAATGGAAAAGGAACCTAGCAGGCAAAGACAGATGGAGGGGATTAGTAATTTTAATATTAACCTATTTATCTTCACTGAACTGAAGTCAAACAGTGAAAGAGACAATATATACTGTAGTGCATATTTTAATACAAAATAGGCCAATTACCAATATTTGAATACTTGTATCATTATTTATTCATCATGGACATACAAAAAATTCAGTAAAATACTCAAATAGCAAGTGTCAAGGTATTGTATATCCACCCAGTTGGTAAAATAAGTCAGTTAATTTGGCAGGTAAGTATTAAGTAATCACGCTGTCAAACTCGGGTGAGTATCTAAGGGAGAAAGACAAAAACTGAACAAAGGAGAGGGGAAATTATAGAAAAAAAATAAGAATAGGGCCAAAAATAGGCATAAGGAGAAAATAAATACAGTGTGACAGGTTCAACAGTGGGGATGGATGTCTTGATTCCATCAGAGAGATATTATCCTAGAAATAAGGATAGACACTTCAAAGTGATGCCAGTGCAGCAGAGGATTTTGTCTAGCAGATCGAGGCTGTTCATAGCAGTGAATTATGGATTAAAGTGGTCTTTCGATGTCAGGGTTTCCCACCATGTATCTCACTGTGTTAGCTGCCCTACAACATGTGAGGCAGCATACACAACATATTAACATACACACAGTGACTTGTGCTCTTAGCTCCTGACTCCCTAGGCTAAGGGTCAGCAAACTTTTTCTGTAATGGGCCACAGAGCAAATATTTTCAGATTTGTGGACTAATAATGATATCACAGCTCATGGTAAGTTCCTTCTCTATTTGACTAGCCATTATTTCTCAACTCATTTTTCCTCTTATTACTCGTATTTCCTCTTATTAGGTCCTTTTTAAAAAGAGGGAGATCAGTGTCAGTCACAGATGAGAACCGGATTTAGACTATAGCAAATACCTTCTATTCAGGCATTTCCATTTCAACAATGCTAATTTTCTGTCCTTAGCCTGCTGGTTCTTCATTTCTAAAGCTTTCATTCCTATCACCTGACATAACTGCCCTGTTCAAGAGTAAGTTTTTGAATTTTGTAAGAGGCCTGTTCCCCTTGGAAAGAAAGGAGCAAGGAAATCCTTCCAAGAGGTCTCCATATAGCCTCACCTCTCTCTTCTCCCTGAAACCAATCCATCAGCAAATGCTGTTGGCTACATATTCTAAATATATCTAGCACCCAATGTCTCATCCCTCTATTACAACCACCCAGCTGCAAATCACCAATTTCTTCCCTAGGCAATTTGAAATAAACTCCAAATGGTTTTCAACTTTAGCCCTTGCTCCACCACATCTAGACATACACTGAATGCTCTGTATATTCACTTCTTAGTGCTTTATTCTGAAATGGTTTTACATCCATAATAATGTCACACAAACAGTACAGAGTTTCCATTCACCCTTCTCCCAGATTCCCCTAATGTGAAACCAATTGATTTATCAAAACATTAGACAAATGCAACTATTAAGAAATATAGACAGTCCCAAAATTATGGCATTTCAAATTTGAATTTTTCAACTGTATGATGATGTAAATGTATTATATGTTTACTAGAAATCATACTATAGTTCAAATTTTGAAGCCTTATCTTTTCCTGGGCTGGAAATAAGAAGTAGATATTCTTTCAAGAAACTAGGGAATAGCTTTGAGACACAGTCCTGGGCAGTCACCCAACTGTGAGGGGAAACAACCAATTCTCTATGGCATACTCTGTTACTAAGACAGGATGCTTGTCTGGTATATGAAATGCATTTTAAATATATGATTTTTTTTGGCCAGGAATATAGCTCAGTGGCACAAGCACTTGCCTGGCAATCACAAGGTCCTAAGTTCAGTTTCTGGTACCAAAAATAATAAACACTGAGATGGTGGTAAATATGATATTTTTAATTTATGATGAGTTTATCAAGACATCACTGTCAAAAGCCAAGGAGTAGCTTGGAGTAGGAGAAAGATGGCAGATCGATAAGTAACAAGGTACAGAACCTCTCTGAGAGAAACAGCTAAGATGTTAGAATTTACCACCATGGAGAAGACCGGATGAAAGGAGAGGGATTTTCATGTTCCAGGAAGAAACTAAGGAAAAAGAAAAAGAAAAAAAAAAGAAA